>JARPMR010000087.1:0-42500 GCA_029955525.1 Oeneis ivallda | reverse complement strand
ACCTAACCTAACCTAACCTAACCTAACCTAACCTAACCTAACCTAACCTAACCTAACCTAACCTAACCTAACCTAACCTAACCTAACCTAACCTAACCTAACCTAACCTAACCTAACCTAACCTAACCTAACCTAACCTAACCTAACCTAACCTAACCTAACCTAACCTAACCTAACCTAACCTAACCTAACCTAACCTAACCTAACCTAACCTAACCTAACCTAACCTAACCTAACCTAACCTAACCTAACCTAACCTAACCTAACCTAACCTAACCTAACCTAACCTAACCTAACCTCAACCTAACCTAACCTAACCTAACCTAACCTAACCTAACCTAACCTAACCTAACCTAACCTAACCTAACCTAACCTAACCTAACCTAACCTAACCTAACCTAACCTAACCTAACCTAACCTAACCTAACCTAACCTAACCTAACCTAACCTAACCTAACCTAACCTAACCTAACCTAACCTAACCTAACCTAACCTAACCTAACCTAACCTAACCTAACCTAACCTAACCTAACCTAACCTAACCTAACCTAACCTAACCTAACCTAACCTAACCTAACCTAACCTAACCTAACCTAACCTAACCTAACCTAACCTAACCTAACCTAACCTAACCTAACCTAACCTAACCTAACCTAACCTAACCTAACCTAACCTAACCTAACCTAACCTAACCTAACCTAACCTAACCTAACCTAACCTAACCTAACCTAACCTAACCTAACCTAACCTAACCTAACCTAACCTAACCTAACCTAACCTAACCTAACCTAACCTAACCTAACCTAACCTAACCTAACCTAACCTAACCTAACCTAACCTAACCTAACCTAACCTAACCTAACCTAACCTAACCTAACCTAACCTAACCTAACCTAACCTAACCTAACCTAACCTAACCTAACCTAACCTAACCTAACCTAACCTAACCTAACCTAACCTAACCTAACCTAACCTAACCTAACCTAACCTAACCTAACCTAACCTAACCTAACCTAACCTAACCTAACCTAACCTAACCTAACCTAACCTAACCTAACCTAACCTAACCTAACCTAACCTAACCTAACCTAACCTAACCTAACCTAACCTAACCTAACCTAACCTAACCTAACCTAACCTAACCTAACCTAACCTAACCTAACCTAACCTAACCTAACCTAACCTAACCTAACCTAACCTAACCTAACCTAACCTAACCTAACCTAACCTAACCTAACCTAACCTAACCTAACCTAACCTAACCTAACCTAACCTAACCTAACCTAACCTAACCTAACCTAACCTAACCTAACCTAACCTAACCTAACCTAACCTAACCTAACCTAACCTAACCTAACCTAACCTAACCTAACCTAACCTAACCTAACCTAACCTAACCTAACCTAACCTAACCTAACCTAACCTAACCTAACCTAACCTAACCTAACCTAACCTAACCTAACCTAACCTAACCTAACCTAACCTAACCTAACCTAACCTAACCTAACCTAACCTAACCTAACCTAACCTAACCTAACCTAACCTAACCTAACCTAACCTAACCTAACCTAACCTAACCTAACCTAACCTAACCTAACCTAACCTAACCTAACCTAACCTAACCTAACCTAACCTAACCTAACCTAACCTAACCTAACCTAACCTAACCTAACCTAACCTAACCTAACCTAACCTAACCTAACCTAACCTAACCTAACCTAACCTAACCTAACCTAACCTAACCTAACCTAACCTAACCTAACCTAACCTAACCTAACCTAACCTAACCTAACCTAACCTAACCTAACCTAACCTAACCTAACCTAACCTAACCTAACCTAACCTAACCTAACCTAACCTAACCTAACCTAACCTAACCTAACCTAACCTAACCTAACCTAACCTAACCTAACCTAACCTAACCTAACCTAACCTAACCTAACCTAACCTAACCTAACCTAACCTAACCTAACCTAACCTAACCTAACCTAACCTAACCTAACCTAACCTAACCTAACCTAACCTAACCTAACCTAACCTAACCTAACCTAACCTAACCTAACCTAACCTAACCTAACCTAACCTAACCTAACCTAACCTAACCTAACCTAACCTAACCTAACCTAACCTAACCTAACCTAACCTAACCTAACCTAACCTAACCTAACCTAACCTAACCTAACCTAACCTAACCTAACCTAACCTAACCTAACCTAACCTAACCTAACCTAACCTAACCTAACCTAACCTAACCTAACCTAACCTAACCTAACCTAACCTAACCTAACCTAACCTAACCTAACCTAACCTAACCTAACCTAACCTAACCTAACCTAACCTAACCTAACCTAACCTAACCTAACCTAACCTAACCTAACCTAACCTAACCTAACCTAACCTAACCTAACCTAACCTAACCTAACCTAACCTAACCTAACCTAACCTAACCTAACCTAACCTAACCTAACCTAACCTAACCTAACCTAACCTAACCTAACCTAACCTAACCTAACCTAACCTAACCTAACCTAACCTAACCTAACCTAACCTAACCTAACCTAACCTAACCTAACCTAACCTAACCTAACCTAACCTAACCTAACCTAACCTAACCTAACCTAACCTAACCTAACCTAACCTAACCTAACCTAACCTAACCTAACCTAACCTAACCTAACCTAACCTAACCTAACCTAACCTAACCTAACCTAACCTAACCTAACCTAACCTAACCTAACCTAACCTAACCTAACCTAACCTAACCTAACCTAACCTAACCTAACCTAACCTAACCTAACCTAACCTAACCTAACCTAACCTAACCTAACCTAACCTAACCTAACCTAACCTAACCTAACCTAACCTAACCTAACCTAACCTAACCTAACCTAACCTAACCTAACCTAACCTAACCTAACCTAACCTAACCTAACCTAACCTAACCTAACCTAACCTAACCTAACCTAACCTAACCTAACCTAACCTAACCTAACCTAACCTAACCTAACCTAACCTAACCTAACCTAACCTAACCTAACCTAACCTAACCTAACCTAACCTAACCTAACCTAACCTAACCTAACCTAACCTAACCTAACCTAACCTAACCTAACCTAACCTAACCTAACCTAACCTAACCTAACCTAACCTAACCTAACCTAACCTAACCTAACCTAACCTAACCTAACCTAACCTAACCTAACCTAACCTAACCTAACCTAACCTAACCTAACCTAACCTAACCTAACCTAACCTAACCTAACCTAACCTAACCTAACCTAACCTAACCTAACCTAACCTAACCTAACCTAACCTAACCTAACCTAACCTAACCTAACCTAACCTAACCTAACCTAACCTAACCTAACCTAACCTAACCTAACCTAACCTAACCTAACCTAACCTAACCTAACCTAACCTAACCTAACCTAACCTAACCTAACCTAACCTAACCTAACCTAACCTAACCTAACCTAACCTAACCTAACCTAACCTAACCTAACCTAACCTAACCTAACCTAACCTAACCTAACCTAACCTAACCTAACCTAACCTAACCTAACCTAACCTAACCTAACCTAACCTAACCTAACCTAACCTAACCTAACCTAACCTAACCTAACCTAACCTAACCTAACCTAACCTAACCTAACCTAACCTAACCTAACCTAACCTAACCTAACCTAACCTAACCTAACCTAACCTAACCTAACCTAACCTAACCTAACCTAACCTAACCTAACCTAACCTAACCTAACCTAACCTAACCTAACCTAACCTAACCTAACCTAACCTAACCTAACCTAACCTAACCTAACCTAACCTAACCTAACCTAACCTAACCTAACCTAACCTAACCTAACCTAACCTAACCTAACCTAACCTAACCTAACCTAACCTAACCTAACCTAACCTAACCTAACCTAACCTAACCTAACCTAACCTAACCTAACCTAACCTAACCTAACCTAACCTAACCTAACCTAACCTAACCTAACCTAACCTAACCTAACCTAACCTAACCTAACCTAACCTAACCTAACCTAACCTAACCTAACCTAACCTAACCTAACCTAACCTAACCTAACCTAACCTAACCTAACCTAACCTAACCTAACCTAACCTAACCTAACCTAACCTAACCTAACCTAACCTAACCTAACCTAACCTAACCTAACCTAACCTAACCTAACCTAACCTAACCTAACCTAACCTAACCTAACCTAACCTAACCTAACCTAACCTAACCTAACCTAACCTAACCTAACCTAACCTAACCTAACCTAACCTAACCTAACCTAACCTAACCTAACCTAACCTAACCTAACCTAACCTAACCTAACCTAACCTAACCTAACCTAACCTAACCTAACCTAACCTAACCTAACCTAACCTAACCTAACCTAACCTAACCTAACCTAACCTAACCTAACCTAACCTAACCTAACCTAACCTAACCTAACCTAACCTAACCTAACCTAACCTAACCTAACCTAACCTAACCTAACCTAACCTAACCTAACCTAACCTAACCTAACCTAACCTAACCTAACCTAACCTAACCTAACCTAACCTAACCTAACCTAACCTAACCTAACCTAACCTAACCTAACCTAACCTAACCTAACCTAACCTAACCTAACCTAACCTAACCTAACCTAACCTAACCTAACCTAACCTAACCTAACCTAACCTAACCTAACCTAACCTAACCTAACCTAACCTAACCTAACCTAACCTAACCTAACCTAACCTAACCTAACCTAACCTAACCTAACCTAACCTAACCTAACCTAACCTAACCTAACCTAACCTAACCTAACCTAACCTAACCTAACCTAACCTAACCTAACCTAACCTAACCTAACCTAACCTAACCTAACCTAACCTAACCTAACCTAACCTAACCTAACCTAACCTAACCTAACCTAACCTAACCTAACCTAACCTAACCTAACCTAACCTAACCTAACCTAACCTAACCTAACCTAACCTAACCTAACCTAACCTAACCTAACCTAACCTAACCTAACCTAACCTAACCTAACCTAACCTAACCTAACCTAACCTAACCTAACCTAACCTAACCTAACCTAACCTAACCTAACCTAACCTAACCTAACCTAACCTAACCTAACCTAACCTAACCTAACCTAACCTAACCTAACCTAACCTAACCTAACCTAACCTAACCTAACCTAACCTAACCTAACCTAACCTAACCTAACCTAACCTAACCTAACCTAACCTAACCTAACCTAACCTAACCTAACCTAACCTAACCTAACCTAACCTAACCTAACCTAACCTAACCTAACCTAACCTAACCTAACCTAACCTAACCTAACCTAACCTAACCTAACCTAACCTAACCTAACCTAACCTAACCTAACCTAACCTAACCTAACCTAACCTAACCTAACCTAACCTAACCTAACCTAACCTAACCTAACCTAACCTAACCTAACCTAACCTAACCTAACCTAACCTAACCTAACCTAACCTAACCTAACCTAACCTAACCTAACCTAACCTAACCTAACCTAACCTAACCTAACCTAACCTAACCTAACCTAACCTAACCTAACCTAACCTAACCTAACCTAACCTAACCTAACCTAACCTAACCTAACCTAACCTAACCTAACCTAACCTAACCTAACCTAACCTAACCTAACCTAACCTAACCTAACCTAACCTAACCTAACCTAACCTAACCTAACCTAACCTAACCTAACCTAACCTAACCTAACCTAACCTAACCTAACCTAACCTAACCTAACCTAACCTAACCTAACCTAACCTAACCTAACCTAACCTAACCTAACCTAACCTAACCTAACCTAACCTAACCTAACCTAACCTAACCTAACCTAACCTAACCTAACCTAACCTAACCTAACCTAACCTAACCTAACCTAACCTAACCTAACCTAACCTAACCTAACCTAACCTAACCTAACCTAACCTAACCTAACCTAACCTAACCTAACCTAACCTAACCTAACCTAACCTAACCTAACCTAACCTAACCTAACCTAACCTAACCTAACCTAACCTAACCTAACCTAACCTAACCTAACCTAACCTAACCTAACCTAACCTAACCTAACCTAACCTAACCTAACCTAACCTAACCTAACCTAACCTAACCTAACCTAACCTAACCTAACCTAACCTAACCTAACCTAACCTAACCTAACCTAACCTAACCTAACCTAACCTAACCTAACCTAACCTAACCTAACCTAACCTAACCTAACCTAACCTAACCTAACCTAACCTAACCTAACCTAACCTAACCTAACCTAACCTAACCTAACCTAACCTAACCTAACCTAACCTAACCTAACCTAACCTAACCTAACCTAACCTAACCTAACCTAACCTAACCTAACCTAACCTAACCTAACCTAACCTAACCTAACCTAACCTAACCTAACCTAACCTAACCTAACCTAACCTAACCTAACCTAACCTAACCTAACCTAACCTAACCTAACCTAACCTAACCTAACCTAACCTAACCTAACCTAACCTAACCTAACCTAACCTAACCTAACCTAACCTAACCTAACCTAACCTAACCTAACCTAACCTAACCTAACCTAACCTAACCTAACCTAACCTAACCTAACCTAACCTAACCTAACCTAACCTAACCTAACCTAACCTAACCTAACCTAACCTAACCTAACCTAACCTAACCTAACCTAACCTAACCTAACCTAACCTAACCTAACCTAACCTAACCTAACCTAACCTAACCTAACCTAACCTAACCTAACCTAACCTAACCTAACCTAACCTAACCTAACCTAACCTAACCTAACCTAACCTAACCTAACCTAACCTAACCTAACCTAACCTAACCTAACCTAACCTAACCTAACCTAACCTAACCTAACCTAACCTAACCTAACCTAACCTAACCTAACCTAACCTAACCTAACCTAACCTAACCTAACCTAACCTAACCTAACCTAACCTAACCTAACCTAACCTAACCTAACCTAACCTAACCTAACCTAACCTAACCTAACCTAACCTAACCTAACCTAACCTAACCTAACCTAACCTAACCTAACCTAACCTAACCTAACCTAACCTAACCTAACCTAACCTAACCTAACCTAACCTAACCTAACCTAACCTAACCTAACCTAACCTAACCTAACCTAACCTAACCTAACCTAACCTAACCTAACCTAACCTAACCTAACCTAACCTAACCTAACCTAACCTAACCTAACCTAACCTAACCTAACCTAACCTAACCTAACCTAACCTAACCTAACCTAACCTAACCTAACCTAACCTAACCTAACCTAACCTAACCTAACCTAACCTAACCTAACCTAACCTAACCTAACCTAACCTAACCTAACCTAACCTAACCTAACCTAACCTAACCTAACCTAACCTAACCTAACCTAACCTAACCTAACCTAACCTAACCTAACCTAACCTAACCTAACCTAACCTAACCTAACCTAACCTAACCTAACCTAACCTAACCTAACCTAACCTAACCTAACCTAACCTAACCTAACCTAACCTAACCTAACCTAACCTAACCTAACCTAACCTAACCTAACCTAACCTAACCTAACCTAACCTAACCTAACCTAACCTAACCTAACCTAACCTAACCTAACCTAACCTAACCTAACCTAACCTAACCTAACCTAACCTAACCTAACCTAACCTAACCTAACCTAACCTAACCTAACCTAACCTAACCTAACCTAACCTAACCTAACCTAACCTAACCTAACCTAACCTAACCTAACCTAACCTAACCTAACCTAACCTAACCTAACCTAACCTAACCTAACCTAACCTAACCTAACCTAACCTAACCTAACCTAACCTAACCTAACCTAACCTAACCTAACCTAACCTAACCTAACCTAACCTAACCTAACCTAACCTAACCTAACCTAACCTAACCTAACCTAACCTAACCTAACCTAACCTAACCTAACCTAACCTAACCTAACCTAACCTAACCTAACCTAACCTAACCTAACCTAACCTAACCTAACCTAACCTAACCTAACCTAACCTAACCTAACCTAACCTAACCTAACCTAACCTAACCTAACCTAACCTAACCTAACCTAACCTAACCTAACCTAACCTAACCTAACCTAACCTAACCTAACCTAACCTAACCTAACCTAACCTAACCTAACCTAACCTAACCTAACCTAACCTAACCTAACCTAACCTAACCTAACCTAACCTAACCTAACCTAACCTAACCTAACCTAACCTAACCTAACCTAACCTAACCTAACCTAACCTAACCTAACCTAACCTAACCTAACCTAACCTAACCTAACCTAACCTAACCTAACCTAACCTAACCTAACCTAACCTAACCTAACCTAACCTAACCTAACCTAACCTAACCTAACCTAACCTAACCTAACCTAACCTAACCTAACCTAACCTAACCTAACCTAACCTAACCTAACCTAACCTAACCTAACCTAACCTAACCTAACCTAACCTAACCTAACCTAACCTAACCTAACCTAACCTAACCTAACCTAACCTAACCTAACCTAACCTAACCTAACCTAACCTAACCTAACCTAACCTAACCTAACCTAACCTAACCTAACCTAACCTAACCTAACCTAACCTAACCTAACCTAACCTAACCTAACCTAACCTAACCTAACCTAACCTAACCTAACCTAACCTAACCTAACCTAACCTAACCTAACCTAACCTAACCTAACCTAACCTAACCTAACCTAACCTAACCTAACCTAACCTAACCTAACCTAACCTAACCTAACCTAACCTAACCTAACCTAACCTAACCTAACCTAACCTAACCTAACCTAACCTAACCTAACCTAACCTAACCTAACCTAACCTAACCTAACCTAACCTAACCTAACCTAACCTAACCTAACCTAACCTAACCTAACCTAACCTAACCTAACCTAACCTAACCTAACCTAACCTAACCTAACCTAACCTAACCTAACCTAACCTAACCTAACCTAACCTAACCTAACCTAACCTAACCTAACCTAACCTAACCTAACCTAACCTAACCTAACCTAACCTAACCTAACCTAACCTAACCTAACCTAACCTAACCTAACCTAACCTAACCTAACCTAACCTAACCTAACCTAACCTAACCTAACCTAACCTAACCTAACCTAACCTAACCTAACCTAACCTAACCTAACCTAACCTAACCTAACCTAACCTAACCTAACCTAACCTAACCTAACCTAACCTAACCTAACCTAACCTAACCTAACCTAACCTAACCTAACCTAACCTAACCTAACCTAACCTAACCTAACCTAACCTAACCTAACCTAACCTAACCTAACCTAACCTAACCTAACTAACCTAACCTAACCTAACCTAACCTAACCTAACCTAACCTAACCTAACCTAACCTAACCTAACCTAACCTAACCTAACCTAACCTAACCTAACCTAACCTAACCTAACCTAACCTAACCTAACCTAACCTAACCTAACCTAACCTAACCTAACCTAACCTAACCTAACCTAACCTAACCTAACCTAACCTAACCTAACCTAACCTAACCAGTCACGCGCGGCCCCCCGGAGCGAGCGGATCGTTTTTGAGCCGCTCCGCGCTCGAAAAATCGAAGTTGCGGGTCAGTTATGGAAAATCAACTAGTGAAATACACTAAAAGTTGCGCGCTGTCGAGCGCTATGCGGATGTAAAAAAATTTTTGAAATTGGACAAGTTTTGTGGGAGATATGACAATTTTTGTGTTTTTAAAAAAAGTGAAAAGTGTTTTTCGCGTGCGGCTTACGATTTTCCGCGGTGCGACTCAGTTTCGAGAGTGCATTTAGGTGCGCCTTGATGAGGCGCATCTTTTAAGACCTTTTGGACATTTTTAGCATAGTGCGCCAGGGAGTTAGGCCCCAATAACTGTGATTTTCGGACACAAAAACTGGTTTTTCGTTAATAACTTTTTAGATAGATCGAGGACATGTTATTATTATTATTTCGTTGTATTAGTGTATAAGTGCTCTACCTGTGTGCCAAACCTCAGATTTCTCTGATAGATAGTTTAAAAGTTATAAGTGTTTTTATAAAAATGACCGTTATGCGAAAACCTGGTTGTACAGCAGCTGGACAGTTTCTTGTTAGAGGCCCAGGTGTGGGATATCCTAACTAAGAAAACGACACTAGGTGCACTCACGGGACATTAAAAACCAGGGGGTGAGGCCACTTTTCCTTCCGCTTTCCCCAATTTTTTTTTTCAATTGTCCATATTTCCAAGCGCTTTATATATATAATTATATAGTTTATTAATATATATTCAGTATCTATCATAGTATATTGTCTGAAAATCTCAGGCCCCTATCTCTTGTAGTTTCTTAGATATTTAACTTTTTGTGGGCGGAGATATTTGTAGAATCCGGTGCTAACTTCACGAGTCGATTTGGAGGGGTTCCCGTGGGGGGATCTTCTCCAAGTTTAGCCTATTTTTAATTTCTCGGCAATAGCTTTCATATCCACTTTTCAAAATTCTTAATTTCCTTAAAACAAAAAAGTCAATTTCAGTTTCAAATTACGTAACCGAAATAAATAAAAATTTTCAAAAATCCATATCTCCGCCAATATTGCTCCTATCTTCTTCCGGTCTTCTTATATATTCTTAATTTACCGTCGTGCTTCCGACTCCGAAGGCAAAATTTATCTTTTTTATGTATTTCTATTTTTCTTGATTTTTCAAGTTTTGAAAATTGGAGAATAGTTTTAATTAAATAACTCCCCCGTTTTTCCACTAAATTCACCCCGGTTTCTTTACTTATTCATGATTTTTGGTCTGTTACTTAAATCCGAAGTAACATTTTAAAAATTTTCATTAGTTTAATTTTTCGTGTTTTTCCCATTTTTAGAATTTGAGAAAATTTCTTAAAATCCATAACTCTCTTGTTTATTTGTATTTTTCGGCGCGGTTTTCGTATAAATATGTATTTTATGTATCTTTATCATATCCCCCCATAAAACCCCCCTACCCCCCCCTTACCCCCCTTAACCCCCCCAACTTAAATTGCGATTCGGACACTCTGTGCCTCGCCCGGACTATTTAGTATTGATAAGAGACAATATTGGCCATGACTCCCACTAGGATCCCAAAACCTAGCGGGGATAAGTCTCCTGCGCCCCTTCATGTTACTGCGGATACGGTTAAGGACCTTGAGACCTACATGACGGTGGTCACTACCTTGACCGCTAAAATAGTGAAGGCCGTACAAGACGGCAAGAGTGTAACCGCGGTTAACAAGCGGGTGATCATCACTGCGGCCGAGGAGATCCGCCGGGCTTCCCATGCCCTGGCTGCGGTCTCTCGGCGTACACCTGCGGAATCTTCGCGCGAGGTCTCTAGCCCCGCTCCCTCCACCCCCGCCCCTGCTGGAGGGCAGGCTGCCCCAGCTGACTCTAGGGATGCGTCGCCGGCGGCGGTGGCGACTCCAGTGAGCGTCGTTGGGGAGCTCCGCATGGAACTCAACGCCTGCACGGAGGAGGTGAGGAGGTTGCGCAGCGATCTCGCTGCGAAACCACCCATTGCTGCTGCACAGAAGCAGATTACAAAGTGTATTCGCGAGGAGATGAGCAAGCTTGCCCCCGCCGCGGCGGCAACGGCGCGGCCCTCGTACGCGCAGGTGGCGCGAGCGAGACCGGCGCCGGCCGCTGCGGCCGTCTCCACCCCCCCCTCTACGGTCGCTTCTCCTCCTTCGCGGCCGGCAATAATTGTCTCCGCGAAGGCGCCAGTTGAAACAAAGGAAGAATTGATAAAGGTGTGGCGCAGATCTATTAGCTTTAGAGACTCTACCTACGGTCCGGCGGCGATTCGCCCTATCTCTAATAAGAAAATTAGGGTTGAGTTTGAGAGTGTGCAACACAGGGACGACGCGATAGGGCGCCTCAGTAAGTCGGAGCTCGTGAGTGTGGAGCCGGCTCGCAGGCGCAACCCTATGCTGATACTAAAAGGTGTCGCGAAAGATGTTGCTTCGGAGGACCTCGTCGAGCTTCTCATCAAGCAAAACCAGGGCTTATGCGTTCCGCAGGGGGAGATTAAGTTGCGTTTCCTCCGCAACAACCGTAACGCCGAACTATACAACGCCGTCCTGGAGGCTGACCCCGGCACCTGGCGTGGGGCAATAGAGATGGGAAGACTGAGCGTGGACCATCAGAAGGTCCACGTTCAGGACTTTTCACCTTTTCTGCAGTGTTACGCGTGTCTGCAGTTCGGCCACACGAGGAAGAACTGTAGGGACGCGGCACACATTCTCTGCGCCTTCTGTGCGGGGACGGCCCACCGGGAGGGGGATTGCCCGGAAAAGTCTAAACCTACCGCGGTGCCCAAATGCGTGAACTGTGTCGATCGAAACAGCAAATTCAATCTACAAGCGTCCGTGGCTCATAAAGCTACATCCGATGTGTGCCCAGTACTGCGAGCCATGAGGAAGAGGGTGGAGTCCAACATCAATTATGGATAAGTACAGATCACTGAATATAGTACAGTGCAACTTAGATAGATCTAAGAACTGTCTACAGGACTTCATTCGCTTTTTCATGGCGAGTAGTCATTCCTTTGCGCTGGTTTCGGAACCATACATCGGCACATCTAACGAAGTGAGACAAATTCGTGGCCTTGACATCTTTCAGTTTCCGGGAACTGACGCAGGTAGAGTCAAGGCCTGCATACTGGCAAAGACCGGCTCTCCACCTTGTCTGGGTCTCTCTCAATACTCGACGCCAAACCTCTGTGTCGTCCAAGTTTGTGTAGGCGCGCGGCGGCTGTATCTTGCGTCAGTGTACGTCCCTCCTGGAAGCGAGGACGACGACAACGCGGCTACAATCGGGTGCGTCGAACAATTTGTAAGGGACGTCGGGGGGACGCGATGTATCGTTGGGGGGGACTTTAACGGGTGGCACCCCATTTGGGGTAGCGATAGGGCTAACAGTAGGGGTAAGGCGGTTGCGGACCTAATGTACGGCAACGACCTTTTCTGCTGTAATACTGGAAATGTACCGACATTTGAAACTGTGACTCACGGACGGGACAGGTCCTCTATAATTGACCTAACATTGGCTTCCTCAGACCTTTATGACGACATTAGGAACTGGACTGTCAACTTGGAGGCTTGCGTATCATCCCAGCACAATGCTGTGGAATTCACCATCTGCTTGGATGATCCTGCTGGTCCATCACAACACAGCACCACGACATTTAGGTATAAGAATGATAAAGCTCGTTGGGCGGACTTTAAAGGAGCTTTACATCTGCACTTTTCTGAATCCGATATACTGGACCGAGACGTCACCGACATGAATGAGAACCAACTTGACGACTTCATTGACCTAGTGACAGAGACTATTCACTCCGCTTGCAAGGACACAATGCGGCTCAAATCAGCTGGGAACGGCCACAAGCCCCCCTGGTGGTCTGATCAGCTGGAAGCCTGCAAGAGAGAGGTAGTTGAGCTGCATCGGCGCCTACATGCGTCAAAACATAGGGGACTTCCACTAGAGACGCTAGTTGAAGAACTAGGGACTAAAAGAGCCAAATATGCCGAGGAGCTGAAGGCTGCATCAACCAACAGCTTCAGGGAATTTTGTGCGTTGCAAACCAAAGAGAATGTCTGGTCTCTCACTAATAGATTATTAAAAGATATTAACCCCCGCAGGCCCCCCATAACAGTTAAAACAGGTGACATTTACTCGACTGACTCTCTTGAGACTGCCCGAGCTCTACTGCATCACTTTTACCCGGACGATAGACCCGACTCTGTTCAAAGACATTACAGCCTCAGACAGAAACTCAATGACACACCCGACACACTAGATGATCCCCCTTTCACGGTTGGGGAGTTGCTGGAGGTACTTCGGTACATGAGCCCCAAAAAGGCACCAGGGATGGATGGGCTAACGGCGGACATATGCCTGGCGTTCGCGTCAGAGTATGGCCAGTTGCTCACGGGCATCATGAATAGATGCTTGGACCTCCAGCACTTCCCCTCCCAGTGGAAGAGGGCGTATGTTAAAATCATCCCCAAACCCAACAAAAGTGACCGCTCCTCTCTTGACTCTTACAGACCAATAGGACTAATTCCAGTTTTTGGCAAACTACTGGAAAAACTCTTCATTAAAAGAGTCACATACGCGGCCGAAAGGGCGGGAAGGATCAGTGTTTCGCAGTACGGGTTCAGAGAGCAAACCAGCACCACGATGGCCATTGATAAGGCCCTCGGCATCATCCGTCAAGCTAAGGGTGCTGGTGAGCTCGTCGTGGCTGTCTCCCTGGACATTAAAGCCGCTTTTGACAGCGCTTGGTGGCCGGCGCTTTTCAGCCAACTTCGAAATGTGGAGTGCCCACGGAACATCTTTGGGCTTATTCGTAGCTACCTACAAAACAGAGAAGTTGTGCTGGATCATGCCAATGTGCGGGTCACCAAGGGTATGTCCAGGGGTTGTGTGCAGGGGTCCGCGTGCGGGCCTGTGTTGTGGAACCTGATCCTTGACGAACTTTTGAAACTGGAGTTGCCGGCGGGCTGCCATATCCAGGCATTCGCGGACGATGTTCTTATCGTCGTCCAAGCAAAACACATCGAGGAGTTACAGAATAGAACCAATAGGGCACTGGACTCCATTGTTGACTGGGGGAGGGGAGTGAAGCTCGAGTTCGGGTCGCACAAGACCAAGGCAATAGCCTTTACTAAGAGAGCTAAGGCCGCCGTAATTAGCATGGAAGGGAAGAGTCTGCAATTCGAGAGAGAAATAAAATATTTGGGAGTCATTATAGACGAGAAGCTTCTTTTTAACAGCCACGTGCGGCATGTCCTGGCAAAGGCGACACGTATTTTCAATAAACTCTGCCTATATAGTAGACCAACATGGGGAGCTCACCCGGAGAATATTCAGAGCATATATAGGCAAGTTATTGAACCTACTGTCACCTATGCTGCCGGGGTATGGGGGCACGTGGCTGCTAAGAAGGGCATTAGGAGGAAACTGTTAAGCGTGCAGAGAGGCTTCGCCATCAAGGCCATTAGGGCCTTTAGGACGGTCTCTACTACGGCGGCCATAGCTCTAGCTCGCTTCACTCCTCTCGATCTCAAGATTCGGGAGGTCCACATGATTGAGAATGTCAAATTGACGGGCACGACTCATTTCCTCCCTCACGATGTAACACTGGAGCGAGCTACTCCCCCGCATCAGTTGCTCCACCCGGCACAAAGAGTTACAGTCATGGCTTCCGAATTTACTGAGCACACACAGATTATAAAACATTGTACACCTAAAACTATTCAAATTTACACCGATGGAAGCAAACAGGAGGATGGCAGGGTGGGGGCAGCCTATGTTTGTTTCCAAGGAGAGATTGGGCTCGCGGCTAGTAAACTCAAACTACATGACAGCTGTTCTGTCTTTCAGGCAGAACTGCTGGCAATTCTCAAGGCGTGCCTATGGGTAATAAACCATAGGCACAAAAACAATAATCTGAACTACAACTACATCATTTTTACCGACTCCATGGCCTCATTACTAGCAATCAGGAATCGCAGTAACACAAATCCAATAGTAGCACAGATACATAGACTTACCTATGAAATTATTGACATAAACACACTTCGTTTCGCCTGGGTTAGGAGCCACGTCGGTATCCCAGGCAACGAGGCGGCGGACGCCGCGGCCAAAAGGGCCACGGAGTTGCACAAACCCCCCGACTATTGCTTCTTCCCCATCAGCTACGTCAAGCATTCCATCCGTACGGAGAACCGCCGGATATGGCAGGCCCGGTACGACAGTGAACAGCACGGACGACGGACTAAGACACTCCTCCCCAATTTGACCGACATTGTTGAACTTTTCAACTTGACTAAAACTACTTTCTTTTTAACACAATTTTTGACTGGACATGGATTCCACCGACAGTATCTTCTCCGCTTCCACATTGTAAATAACGACACTTGCCCTTGCGATAACGCATCATCCCAAACCATGGAGCATCTTATAGAAACATGCTCTAGGTTTGGCCGCTCTAGGTTGAACCATAAGATGCTTTGCGAGCATCTTGGGGTCCCACCCTTCAATATCAGGGAACTCATGGGGAAACATGCTGCGCTGGAGTCCTTTGTTCTATTATTGGAAAATATACTGAAGCAGCTTAAACAGTTTAACGAAGATGCTAATTAAAATATACTTGGTCTGCTAACCTTGTCATTTAGCATAAACATTAGTTATTAGTAGTTGATTTTAATTTGATACTTAAACTTAATGTGTGTTGTTAATTTAAGTGGAAGTTGTTTCCATTGAAACACTATATGTGTGTAACTAGATTTAAAGATTTATATAAATTTTGAAATTTGTAAAGTATTGTATATTGATTAGTTTTAGTATATATTGTGTGTATAGGTTCATATTATATTATAAATTTAAACGTTTAAATTTGTTTTGCATTCTATTGTTTAGTTTTAGTATATATATAGGTACATATTATATTATTATCAATATAATATATATATTAGAAGCACTATACGTTACTGTGTTAAGAATAGCTGTAAGGTGTGTGACTAGATTATAACATTTATATATACTTTGAAATTGTGTACATTCTATAGTTTTAGTATATTTTGTATACGTACATATTGTATACTTAAATTTTTATTGGTTTGTGTAACAAAACTAAAATAAGAAGTATTATGCGCTCTAGCGCGGGGCGTATGGAGCTCCTGATCAATGTATCAAATCGCAGAAATCAGGAACTACCTGCGTACCCACTTAGTGGTAAAATCGTTACCGGTAATACCGTTTGCACCATGCGTATTATTTAAGAATATGAGAACAACATATAATTAGATTTAAACGATAGTTTGGAAGAGCGGACGCATCACATTGCGGACGCTCTCCTTCTATTACGATATGCTTGCGTTAATAATAAAGAAACATTTGTGGCTAAATTAGTTGTAAGAAAAAAAAAAAAAAAAAAAAAAAACCTAACCTAACCTAACCTAACCTAACCTAACCTAACCTAACCTAACCTAACCTAACCAGTCACGCGCGGCCCCCCGGAGCGAGCGGATCGTTTTTGAGCCGCTCCGCGCTCGAAAAATCGAAGTTGCGGGTCAGTTATGGAAAATCAACTAGTGAAATACACTAAAAGTTGCGCGCTGTCGAGCGCTATGCGGATGTGAAAAAATTTTTGAAATTTGACAAGTTTTGTGGGAGATATGACAATTTTTGTGTTTTTAAAAAAAAGTGAAAAGTGTTTTTCGCGTGCGGCTTACGATTTTCCGCGGTGCGACTCAGTTTCGAGAGTGCATTTAGGTGCGCCTTGATGAGGCGCATCTTTTAAGACCTTTTGGACATTTTTAGCATAGTGCGCCAGGGAGTTAGGCCCCAATAACTGTGATTTTCGGACACAAAAACTGGTTTTTCGTTAATAACTTTTTAGATAGATCGAGGACATGTTATTATTATTATTTCGTTGTATTAGTGTATAAGTGCTCTACCTGTGTGCCAAACCTCAGATTTCTCTGATAGATAGTTTAAAAGTTATAAGTGTTTTTATAAAAATGACCGTTATGCGAAAACCTGGTTGTACAGCAGCTGGACAGTTTCTTGTTAGAGGCCCAGGTGTGGGATATCCTAACTAAGAAAACGACACTAGGTGCACTCACGGGACATTAAAAACCAGGGGGTGAGGCCACTTTTCCTTCCGCTTTCCCCAATTTTTTTTTTCAATTGTCCATATTTCCAAGCGCTTTATATATATAATTATATAGTTTATTAATATATATTCAGTATCTATCATAGTATATTGCCTGAAAATCTCAGGCCCCTATCTCTTGTAGTTTCTTAGATATTTAACTTTTTGTGGGCGGAGATATTTGTAGAATCCGGTGCTAACTTCACGAGTCGATTTGGAGGGGTTCCCGTGGGGGGATCTTCTCCAAGTTTAGCCTATTTTTAATTTCTCGGCAATAGCTTTCATATCCACTTTTCAAAATTCTTAATTTCCTTAAAACAAAAAAGTCAATTTCAGTTTCAAATTACGTAACCGAAATAAATAAAAATTTTCAAAAATCCATATCTCCGCCAACATTGCTCCTATCTTCTTCCGGTCTTCTTATATATTCTTAATTTACCGTCGTGCTTCCGACTCCGAAGGCAAAATTTATCTTTTTTATGTATTTCTATTTTTCTTGATTTTTCAAGTTTTGAAAATTGGAGAATAGTTTTAATTAAATAACTCCCCCGTTTTTCCACTAAATTCACCCCGGTTTCTTTACTTATTCATGATTTTTGGTCTGTTACTTAAATCCGAAGTAACATTTTAAAAATTTTCATTAGTTTAATTTTTCGTGTTTTTCCCATTTTTAGAATTTGAGAAAATTTCTTAAAATCCATAACTCTCTTGTTTATTTGTATTTTTCGGCGCGGTTTTCGTATAAATATGTATTTTATGTATCTTTATCATATCCCCCCATAAAACCCCCCTACCCCCCCTTACCCCCCTTAACCCCCCCAACTTAAATTGCGATTCGGACACTCTGTGCCTCGCCCGGACTATTTAGTATTGATAAGAGACAATATTGGCCATGACTCCCACTAGGATCCCAAAACCTAGCGGGGATAAGTCTCCTGCGCCCCTTCATGTTACTGCGGATACGGTTAAGGACCTTGAGACCTACATGACGGTGGTCACTACCTTGACCGCTAAAATAGTGAAGGCCGTACAAGACGGCAAGAGTGTAACCGCGGTTAACAAGCGGGTGATCATCACTGCGGCCGAGGAGATCCGCCGGGCTTCCCATGCCCTGGCTGCGGTCTCTCGGCGTACACCTGCGGAATCTTCGCGCGAGGTCTCTAGCCCCGCTCTCTCCACCCCCGCCCCTGCTGGAGGGCAGGCTGCCCCAGCTGACTCTAGGGATGCGTCGCCGGCGGCGGTGGCGACTCCAGTGAGCGTCGTTGGGGAGCTCCGCATGGAACTCAACGCCTGCACGGAGGAGGTGAGGAGGTTGCGCAGCGATCTCGCTGCGAAACCACCCATTGCTGCTGCACAGAAGCAGATTACAAAGTGTATTCGCGAGGAGATGAGCAAGCTTGCCCCCGCCGCGGCGGCAACGGCGCGGCCCTCGTACGCGCAGGTGGCGCGAGCGAGACCGGCGCCGGCCGCTGCGGCCGTCTCCACCCCCCCCTCTACGGTCGCTTCTCCTCCTTCGCGGCCGGCAATAATTGTCTCCGCGAAGGCGCCAGTTGAAACAAAGGAAGAATTGATAAAGGTGTGGCGCAGATCTATTAGCTTTAGAGACTCTACCTACGGTCCGGCGGCGATTCGCCCTATCTCTAATAAGAAAATTAGGGTTGAGTTTGAGAGTGTGCAACACAGGGACGACGCGATAGGGCGCCTCAGTAAGTCGGAGCTCGTGAGTGTGGAGCCGGCTCGCAGGCGCAACCCTATGCTGATACTAAAAGGTGTCGCGAAAGATGTTGCTTCGGAGGACCTCGTCGAGCTTCTCATCAAGCAAAACCAGGGCTTATGCGTTCCGCAGGGGGAGATTAAGTTGCGTTTCCTCCGCAACAACCGTAACGCCGAACTATACAACGCCGTCCTGGAGGCTGACCCCGGCACCTGGCGTGGGGCAATAGAGATGGGAAGACTGAGCGTGGACCATCAGAAGGTCCACGTTCAGGACTTTTCACCTTTTCTGCAGTGTTACGCGTGTCTGCAGTTCGGCCACACGAGGAAGAACTGTAGGGACGCGGCACACATTCTCTGCGCCTTCTGTGCGGGGACGGCCCACCGGGAGGGGGATTGCCCGGAAAAGTCTAAACCTACCGCGGTGCCCAAATGCGTGAACTGTGTCGATCGAAACAGCAAATTCAATCTACAAGCGTCCGTGGCTCATAAAGCTACATCCGATGTGTGCCCAGTACTGCGAGCCATGAGGAAGAGGGTGGAGTCCAACATCAATTATGGATAAGTACAGATCACTGAATATAGTACAGTGCAACTTAGATAGATCTAAGAACTGTCTACAGGACTTCATTCGCTTTTTCATGGCGAGTAGTCATTCCTTTGCGCTGGTTTCGGAACCATACGTCGGCACATCTAACGAAGTGAGACAAATTCGTGGCCTTGACATCTTTCAGTTTCCGGGAACTGACGCAGGTAGAGTCAAGGCCTGCATACTGGCAAAGACCGGCTCTCCACCTTGTCTGGGTCTCTCTCAATACTCGACGCCAAACCTCTGTGTCGTCCAAGTTTGTGTAGGCGCGCGGCGGCTGTATCTTGCGTCAGTGTACGTCCCTCCTGGAAGCGAGGACGACGACAACGCGGCTACAATCGGGTGCGTCGAACAATTTGTAAGGGACGTCGGGGGGACGCGATGTATCGTTGGGGGGACTTTAACGGGTGGCACCCCATTTGGGGTAGCGATAGGGCTAACAGTAGGGGTAAGGCGGTTGCGGACCTAATGTACGGCAACGACCTTTTCTGCTGTAATACTGGAAATGTACCGACATTTGAAACTGTGACTCACGGACGGGACAGGTCCTCTATAATTGACCTAACATTGGCTTCCTCAGACCTTTATGACGACATTAGGAACTGGACTGTCAACTTGGAGGCTTGCGTATCATCCCAGCACAATGCTGTGGAATTCACCATCTGCTTGGATGATCCTGCTGGTCCATCACAACACAGCACCACGACATTTAGGTATAAGAATGATAAAGCTCGTTGGGCGGACTTTAAAGGAGCTTTACATCTGCACTTTTCTGAATCCGATATACTGGACCGAGACGTCACCGACATGAATGAGAACCAACTTGACGACTTCATTGACCTAGTGACAGAGACTATTCACTCCGCTTGCAAGGACACAATGCGGCTCAAATCAGCTGGGAACGGCCACAAGCCCCCCTGGTGGTCTGATCAGCTGGAAGCCTGCAAGAGAGAGGTAGTTGAGCTGCATCGGCGCCTACATGCGTCAAAACATAGGGGACTTCCACTAGAGACGCTAGTTGAAGAACTAGGGACTAAAAGAGCCAAATATGCCGAGGAGCTGAAGGCTGCATCAACCAACAGCTTCAGGGAATTTTGTGCGTTGCAAACCAAAGAGAATGTCTGGTCTCTCACTAATAGATTATTAAAAGATATTAACCCCCGCAGGCCCCCCATAACAGTTAAAACAGGTGACATTTACTCGACTGACTCTCTTGAGACTGCCCGAGCTCTACTGCATCACTTTTACCCGGACGATAGACCCGACTCTGTTCAAAGACATTACAGCCTCAGACAGAAACTCAATGACACACCCGACACACTAGATGATCCCCCTTTCACGGTTGGGGAGTTGCTGGAGGTACTTCGGTACATGAGCCCCAAAAAGGCACCAGGGATGGATGGGCTAACGGCGGACATATGCCTGGCGTTCGCGTCAGAGTATGGCCAGTTGCTCACGGGCATCATGAATAGATGCTTGGACCTCCAGCACTTCCCCTCCCAGTGGAAGAGGGCGTATGTTAAAATCATCCCCAAACCCAACAAAAGTGACCGCTCCTCTCTTGACTCTTACAGACCAATAGGACTAATTCCAGTTTTTGGCAAACTACTGGAAAAACTCTTCATTAAAAGAGTCACATACGCGGCCGAAAGGGCGGGAAGGATCAGTGTTTCGCAGTACGGGTTCAGAGAGCAAACCAGCACCACGATGGCCATTGATAAGGCCCTCGGCATCATCCGTCAAGCTAAGGGTGCTGGTGAGCTCGTCGTGGCTGTCTCCCTGGACATTAAAGCCGCTTTTGACAGCGCTTGGTGGCCGGCGCTTTTCAGCCAACTTCGAAATGTGGAGTGCCCACGGAACATCTTTGGGCTTATTCGTAGCTACCTACAAAACAGAGAAGTTGTGCTGGATCATGCCAATGTGCGGGTCACCAAGGGTATGTCCAGGGGTTGTGTGCAGGGGTCCGCGTGCGGGCCTGTGTTGTGGAACCTGATCCTTGACGAACTTTTGAAACTGGAGTTGCCGGCGGGCTGCCATATCCAGGCATTCGCGGACGATGTTCTTATCGTCGTCCAAGCAAAACACATCGAGGAGTTACAGAATAGAACCAATAGGGCACTGGACTCCATTGTTGACTGGGGGAGGGGAGTGAAGCTCGAGTTCGGGTCGCACAAGACCAAGGCAATAGCCTTTACTAAGAGAGCTAAGGCCGCCGTAATTAGCATGGAAGGGAAGAGTCTGCAATTCGAGAGAGAAATAAAATATTTGGGAGTCATTATAGACGAGAAGCTTCTTTTTAACAGCCACGTGCGGCATGTCCTGGCAAAGGCGACACGTATTTTCAATAAACTCTGCCTATATAGTAGACCAACATGGGGAGCTCACCCGGAGAATATTCAGAGCATATATAGGCAAGTTATTGAACCTACTGTCACCTATGCTGCCGGGGTATGGGGGCACGTGGCTGCTAAGAAGGGCATTAGGAGGAAATTGTTAAGCGTGCAGAGAGGCTTCGCCATCAAGGCCATTAGGGCCTTTAGGACGGTCTCTACTACGGCGGCCATAGCTCTAGCTCGCTTCACTCCTCTCGATCTCAAGATTCGGGAGGTCCACATGATTGAGAATGTCAAATTGACGGGCACGACTCATTTCCTCCCTCACGATGTAACACTGGAGCGAGCTACTCCCCCGCATCAGTTGCTCCACCCGGCACAAAGAGTTACAGTCATGGCTTCCGAATTTACTGAGCACACACAGATTATAAAACATTGTACACCTAAAACTATTCAAATTTACACCGATGGAAGCAAACAGGAGGATGGCAGGGTGGGGGCAGCCTATGTTTGTTTCCAAGGAGAGATTGGGCTCGCGGCTAGTAAACTCAAACTACATGACAGCTGTTCTGTCTTTCAGGCAGAACTGCTGGCAATTCTCAAGGCGTGCCTATGGGTAATAAACCATAGGCACAAAAACAATAATCTGAACTACAACTACATCATTTTTACCGACTCCATGGCCTCATTACTAGCAATCAGGAATCGCAGTAACACAAATCCAATAGTAGCACAGATACATAGACTTACCTATGAAATTATTGACATAAACACACTTCGTTTCGCCTGGGTTAGGAGCCACGTCGGTATCCCAGGCAACGAGGCGGCGGACGCCGCGGCCAAAAGGGCCACGGAGTTGCACAAACCCCCCGACTATTGCTTCTTCCCCATCAGCTACGTCAAGCATTCCATCCGTACGGAGAACCGCCGGATATGGCAGGCCCGGTACGACAGTGAACAGCACGGACGACGGACTAAGACACTCCTCCCCAATTTGACCGACATTGTTGAACTTTTCAACTTGACTAAAACTACTTTCTTTTTAACACAATTTTTGACTGGACATGGATTCCACCGACAGTATCTTCTCCGCTTCCACATTGTAAATAACGACACTTGCCCTTGCGATAACGCATCATCCCAAACCATGGAGCATCTTATAGAAACATGCTCTAGGTTTGGCCGCTCTAGGTTGAACCATAAGATGCTTTGCGAGCATCTTGGGGTCCCACCCTTCAATATCAGGGAACTCATGGGGAAACATGCTGCGCTGGAGTCCTTTGTTCTATTATTGGAAAATATACTGAAGCAGCTTAAACAGTTTAACGAAGATGCTAATTAAAATATACTTGGTCTGCTAACCTTGTCATTTAGCATAAACATTAGTTATTAGTAGTTGATTTTAATTTGATACTTAAACTTAATGTGTGTTGTTAATTTAAGTGGAAGTTGTTTCCATTGAAACACTATATGTGTGTAACTAGATTTAAAGATTTATATAAATTTTGAAATTTGTAAAGTATTGTATATTGATTAGTTTTAGTATATATTGTGTGTATAGGTTCATATTATATTATAAATTTAAACGTTTAAATTTGTTTTGCATTCTATTGTTTAGTTTTAGTATATATATAGGTACATATTATATTATTATCAATATAATATATATATTAGAAGCACTATACGTTACTGTGTTAAGAATAGCTGTAAGGTGTGTGACTAGATTATAACATTTATATATACTTTGAAATTGTGTACATTCTATAGTTTTAGTATATTTTGTATACGTACATATTGTATACTTAAATTTTTATTGGTTTGTGTAACAAAACTAAAATAAGAAGTATTATGCGCTCTAGCGCGGGGCGTATGGAGCTCCTGATCAATGTATCAAATCGCAGAAATCAGGAACTACCTGCGTACCCACTTAGTGGTAAAATCGTTACCGGTAATACCGTTTGCACCATGCGTATTATTTAAGAATATGAGAACAACATATAATTAGATTTAAACGATAGTTTGGAAGAGCGGACGCATCACATTGCGGACGCTCTCCTTCTATTACGATATGCTTGCGTTAATAATAAAGAAACATTTGTGGCTAAATTAGTTGTAAGAAAAAAAAAAAAAAAAAAAAAAAAAAAAAAAAAAAAAAAAACCTAACCTAACCTAACCTAACCTAACCTAACATAACCTAACATAACCTAACATAACCTAACATAACCTAACATAACCTAACATAACCTAACATAACCTAACATAACCTAACATAACCTAACATAACCTAACATAACCTAACATAACCTAACATAACCTAACATAACCTAACATAACCTAACATAACCTAACATAACCTAACATAACCTAACATAACCTAACATAACCTAACATAACCTAACATAACCTAACATAACCTAACATAACCTAACATAACCTAACATAACCTAACATAACCTAACATAACCTAACATAACCTAACATAACCTAACATAACCTAACATAACCTAACATAACCTAACATAACCTAACATAACCTAACATAACCTAACATAACCTAACATAACCTAACATAACCTAACATAACCTAACATAACCTAACATAACCTAACATAACCTAACATAACCTAACATAACCTAACATAACCTAACATAACCTAACATAACCTAACATAACCTAACATAACCTAACATAACCTAACATAACCTAACATAACCTAACATAACCTAACATAACCTAACATAACCTAACATAACCTAACATAACCTAACATAACCTAACATAACCTAACATAACCTAACATAACCTAACATAACCTAACATAACCTAACATAACCTAACATAACCTAACATAACCTAACATAACCTAACATAACCTAACATAACCTAACATAACCTAACATAACCTAACATAACCTAACATAACCTAACATAACCTAACATAACCTAACATAACCTAACATAACCTAACATAACCTAACATAACCTAACATAACCTAACATAACCTAACATAACCTAACATAACCTAACATAACCTAACATAACCTAACATAACCTAACATAACCTAACATAACCTAACATAACCTAACATAACCTAACATAACCTAACGGTTAGATAGTGTCTCCAAGTTTACAAACTTATATTTGCGGTTTTGGCCATACAATTAACACCGAGCCATGTACACCTTATGTTGGTTACCTTTTTCTCGTAAACTAATTGTAATTTAATATCAATTGTTTTTTGTTTTAATAGCTTATTTTATATTACGTTCTTATAGCCTATTATATTTGGATTTATTTATATGAACTGGCTTGGTTTTCACCTTTCTTGTGAGGCTGTTTTTAGAGACTAACATACACGGTATTTGTGTTTTCAATTTTGTATCAGGTTTATCATTCTATTTTGGTAAATTACCTGCTTTTTGGAGGACAATCCGAGTAGCTGATTTTTATTAGGGTTAGTTTAATATTACTTTTAATTATTTTAATATTACTTAAAAAAAATTCAAAGTGTTGCATCCGATTGAGCGCTACCAACACATTACAAACAGGACAATGACATAAATTATTACGACTCAGTAAGGCAAAGTTGGTAAGAACTATTTACTATAATATTATTATTTAATTTGAAGCAAAAGTTTTGGGGGAAAATATAAGTATCGTGTTAGTATACATTTAGTATACATTTAGTATACATTTTCTAAATAATTTTTAGTTTACTGCAAGTTCTAATGCTGCAATTTTTGCTTTCTTGGTATATTAATGATTCGATTTTTAAGAAATGTCAATAAGATTATTAATTTCCTTTCTTGCTGCTCGTTTAATCGAAATAACATAATTATGACAACAATAATAATTATAAAAAAGAGGCTTCCTAAATGAAATAAAGGTTGCTCCATAGAAGTACACCGCGCGGCGTCGATGGCAGCTCACGGCGACGCATCTCTCCCGATGTAGGAGTAATGCTCGCTGACTGCTTCAGGCCGCTTGCGCCGACGGCTTTGCGGCCGCGGCTACGCGCGGCTAATTGCTTTATTCCACCAAACTATCCCAGATATTAAATTCGCTCTTAATGGATTATTGCAATGAAATTTCTTTTTCACAGGTCTCTCGATCAGGTTTCATAGTCAGTTAACTCCTACCTTCCAATGCGAGTTATTTGTAGTATATTAACATAAACAATCTACATCAGCTAAGCCTCTTCTAAAACAGATTTTGATTCTTCTTGCCATTTGTGTACACAACCGTCGATGTGTAGTCTACAGAATATCAACTAAAAAAAATTGCGTAATTTTTCGCTACGATCAATACAAAGTATGGAAAATATGTCCGGTCCATAGGTTCCCGATAATCTATCAATTTGACGCGAGCCGGTGATTAATCGCTGCAAATGACCGCGAACTGACGACGGCGCACTCCGAGTCAGCTAGACGGTACCTACGTACTTTATTATAATATTGATACCACACTCTACACTCTATACCACACTCTACAGGATTCTATTTTCTTGGGGCCGGTGCCTACACTGTGAGTAAATCAATATCATGTGAGTAATCATAATAATTCAGTTTGGAAATTAATTTCTGAGAAAACCTTATACATATTATAACAACTTTACGCTAAAATAAAATAAAAATTACGCTCAGCGCACATGAATAAATAAACAAACAGAGGTGAAGTATAATAAATCCATCTCCCTAGGGTTATTACAGGAGGATAAGATAAATTAAGCAAAATATTTACTTAATTTCCTGATAAAACATGATAATATTAATAATAACGCAAGACTTTTAAAAAACTTGAAATTAAAACTTGAAGAAAAGAGATAGTACAAAAGATTCGTATCTTCAACGCATAAGTAAAACTTATGTAATAAAGTAGATTTTGCCCCTACGTGTTTGTTTTTCATCAAAAGATATACGAGATGTTTCGTTTATTTTCCAATATGTTAGAAATGGACATACGCTTATACCCGGGCGAGGGATACATTCCGTGGAAATCATTTATGATTTATGTTCGGACGGGCTCCTTCATTTCGATCAATTAATGTAATCCCGAAGCCCCGGAAGAGTGACCGATGTGGTGGAGCCCAGTCCTCCCTCCCTAGTCCCTCTGCCAACTCGACTCATGCGATCAGTCTGCTCTCGAACACAGTACACACCTTCCGATGAAACTTCAAGCTCGTTCAGAAGTCAAGTAGTAATTAACAATTTCTAAAATGGCTTGATCTGTTCACCGGTCAGGTAGAATGCTTCGGCAGCAGCGAGTTACTGCTGCGTCAGAAGTGAACAGCTCTCTCTCTCCAGTCGTTGCTTCATTTCTGAACATCGTGGTCCTGGTGCAGTTGCAACCTCGTGCGGATTAACTGCTTCCATCGGTTTTTATCGGAGGCCAGTCTTGCACACACATAATAGTTTTTGACAAGTCAACATAATCTCGCTTTAATTCTTTGGATATTGTGGATTATCATCGTAGTCGTCGTGAACCTCAGGTTGTCAAGCTGCAGTAACTCTTTACTGTCACTTAGTCACTTTTTATTAGATAAATGACCCCTTATAAATTATTATAATATCGCCAGCAGCGATAAGAAGAAAGAAATTCATAATAATATTATTTCGAAGCTGCGTGTCGGCGTCCAGTTATTTAGGCTGAGTTTAGACAAAACACAAATCGTTGTTATGTTTCGTTTCGGTATGATTTACCGGTCGCAGTACGTACGAGTTTCCCGCGGCTGTGCGAAGGCGCCATACATCACGGCTCGCGTCAGGTATCGCGCGGCTACATCGTTGTCAAACTGCACAGATTTATGGCCTCGTGTGTGTTACACCCTCCGCCGAACGCACAGGTGTAGAGTTTGATCACCCGTGCGCGTCGTACGCAGCTCGCACGGGAAGGGTTCAAACGGGAACCTATTATCAAACCTCCGCTGTCCGTCCGTCTGTCAGCTGGCTGTATCTCATGAACCGTAAAAGGTAGACACTTGAAATTTTCACAGAATGTATATTGCCGCTCTAACAAAAAATAATAAAAAAGAATTAAAGAGGTCTCTATACTTTTGTTTTTACTCGATCTTAATAATAGCCGGTGTTAAATCTTGTGCGATGGTACGGAACCCTTAGTGTGAGGGCGCGACTCGCATTTTGCGGTTTCATTATTATTACAGAGTACCCAGATCATCTTTTAGGAAAAAGCCGATCGTTTCATTCATAGATAAGCTTTCGACAGCGACTTCATTGCGATTTTTAAAATTCCCGCGAAAATCTTTTGTATTTCCTTTTTCAATTATTATACCCATATAAAAATCACGTCGGTTACGTTGTTGCACGATTGATGCATGCAAATACTCATATCGGCTTTTGAAATCCGAAATTTATCCTGCAATTTTCCGCAAAATAGCCGAACGACAACGTCTAGTTAAAAAATGACAAAAATATTATCAGTTTTACAAAAAAGCCTCGTTAAACAATACGTTCGAAACGACGCGACGCGCTATCGCGGGTGCTCGCTCACTGACGTGCCGGCTGACGTACATAATGACATTTCATATGACGCGGGCGAGGCACGTTGATGGAGTTTTGTCACGTTTAATCGACGGTAGTTTAGCGCTTGACAGTTGACGTCGATCTTATATATTCGATAACAATTTCAGTGGTGGTGTAAATACTACCTGACGCGTGCGACGGAGGGAGCACGGCGCTGGCGGCTGGCGCGATGTGCTGTGTTCGCATCAGTCTGTCTCCTACATCATTTCATAATTCCACTGAATATAATACAATATTTGCAAGAATGTGGTACAGTCAGGTCTTCGAACTAATTTAAGCTGACATATTCAACAACATTATTGCAATTCAAATTGTGCAAATTGGGAAAATACATCGCTGCACAATATAACTTGAGGATTAATTTACAATTAATGACTCAAGCGTTGAATCCATTTCGACAACCGTCGGCAGCTTACATCTCAGAGACGAACATAATATTATTATTCTACATTTTATCACAAAATATAAAAGGGGGAACCCTTTTATACTTTCAAAAACCTAAATCTATGCGCATGAAGTCGCGAACGTGAACTTAATGCTGAGATGGAAGCTTTGCAGCCACGGAACAAAACCCATGCGATTTGAATCAACACAACAGAGAGTGGGGTTGTAAGTGGAAAGTCTCACTATCGATTCCCGGCGGGGGCAATTTGGGAATTTATGATTTCTGATTGTCTCTGATTGCCTCTGGTCTGATGTTGTGGGAGGCTTAAAGGGTGGCTATTTACCACCCTAGCGTCACAGAAACAGTGATAACCTAGTAGTTAGTCCTGCGATCTCCTATACGGGGGGTCGCAGGTTCGATCCCGGGCACGCACCTCAGGCTTATCTAAGTTATATGTGTTTAAGAAATGAAACATCACAAACTTCATCGGTGAAAGAAAACATCGTGAGGTAACCTGCATAACTAGAGTTCTTCATAATGTTCTCAAAGGTGTGCAAAGTCTGCTAATTCGCATTGGGCCACCGTGGTGAACTATGGCCCATAACCCTTCTCTGAGAGGGACTTGCGCTCAGTAGTGAGCCGTTGATGGGTTGCTGATGATAATGATCCCTTTTAAGTTAGCTGGCTACCATCTTAGAATGCATCGTCGCTCACTATCGGATGACATCGTATCACCGTAATAATTGAAAAAAAATCGAATAAAGTAGAATTGAAAACGTCAAAAGATATTTTTTGTCGCAATGCGGTATCCGCGATTCGCAACTAGCGTTTAAAAAGATTTGCATAAAACAAACGATATTTTCGATAGCCGAGGAATAAAAGTGGTAAAGCCAACAGCCTTCCGAATAGCGGCGAGTGTCAGCGCGATGTAACGCCATGACATACTGCCTGATGCCCCCCCCCCCCGCGCGGGCGGGCGGCCCCGAGGCCGGCGATTATGTATCTATTCGATTGTATATCTATTATGTATCTATTCGATTGTATATCTATTATGTATCTATTCGATTGTATATCTATTATGTATCTATTCGATTGTATATCTATTATGTATCTATTCGATTGTATATCTATTCTATTGTTACGTTCCCTCAAATATGGTTGAGCGAAGCAATGGCTGGATCATGCGTCATGCTCGTGAACGGGTTGGGGCTGCTTTCTGTCTGTCCGTCTTAATGTGCTGAATTATAATTAGGTATGCTTTTGTGGAACTCATTGTGGAAACGCTGCATACATAGCATAGTTTCTATTGAATTGTAGACTTGTTTTGAAAAGAGCAACCGCCGAGTTTCTTGCTGGTTCTTCTCGGCAGGAAGGGCATTCCGAACCAGTGGTAGACTCATCGACGACTCAAAAGCACTTGTAAAAAAGTTTATTTGAATTATTAAAACATTTCTTCTCTATTCTATTCTATATTTTTATGTATGTGAATGTGAAATGTAGATCTCCAGAATCAGATCAGTAGAATCCTAAAATCACCTAAAAATCCTCACTAGATTGAAGGCTCGGAATAGTGACAGGAGCGTGAACACTGAACATGTTATAAGATTTAAAAAGTTGATGCACAGTTCTACAGTGCAGCTCATATTATGGATGTCATATTATTATGACAAACACTCCTCGTGTTTATCCATATTATAACCATGTTCACTATTCAAACAAAGTGATTGCGACTCAGGTCGAGTCGTCTGTCCGAAGGGAAACTCACATTGAACCGATACATTCCCTTCGCGCTGACGAAAATGTTGATAGGGCTCAGCTAGAGCGGCGCCTCCCCGCGTGCACACGGAGACGTGACGCGAGTAGAGGCTCGCTGCACCGGGGCTATAGTAGCCACAGATAGCAGATAGCTTTTTACTTGAGACGACCGAAAAAACCGAGATTTTTAACCCCCGACTCAAAAAGAGAGGGGCGTTATAAGTTTAACGTGTCTGTCTGTGTATCTGTCTGTGGTAGCGTAGAAGCCAAACGGATGAACCGATTTTCGTTTAGTTTTTTTAATGAAATACTTATGAGAACTTGTAAAAAAATCAAATTTATTTTAAAACACTTTTATCATAATAAGATAATATAATATTATTTATTATCTTATATCATATTCTACCGACATATTTAAGACTATAAAAGAGATACATGTCGATAGAACTCATTAGACTATCATCATGTAGAGATCTCCTCCCTACTCGTAGCCATCTCGTAGCACAACTTTACATTTTTGAAAAAGGTGGAAATTATGAAGAACTTCGTACTGAGTCACATAAAAAGGGAAACCTTAACTTATCTTGTCTTATATTTTTTAGTAAACTGCATAATTTTCTCAACAAAACAGATCTTTATCTCAAAGTTTTTTATCTCCCTGTTACACGATTTATTAATCTTTCGGCAAAGTATAATAAAATAAACCGGCCCCAGTGGGCCCTGAGTAAAACGTTAATTTTCGTTAATTAAAAACATCATCAGAAATTTCATTAATTTCCTTTAAAGCCTCCTCGCAGGCAATTTAGCGACGCGCCGCGCGCCGTGCCATGAGCGGGCCATGAGCGGGCCATGACCGGGTTGTGACCGGACTGGAAGGACACCGATACAATGTCGGTGCCGAGGCGGAGTTTAATTTGATCTAAAATATAATTAATTTGAACCACAGAGGTGACATTTAAATCCTTACTAATATAATAAATGCGAAAATCTAGTTGTCAGTCGATTACGCAATAAAGGCGCAACCAGGCGCCACGGATCAACGTGAATCTTTGCATTGGTACGTGTATAGAAAACAGAGGGTCCACCCGCGGTATTTTTAAAACTCCACACTCTTACTTTTTAATCAATAAAAAAACAACTTTCTAATTAAGACTATAATATTCTTTCGTAATGTATAATTGCATAGGTTTATTAAAGTAAGCAGTGGAGTCTCAGCATACAGCGCCGCTGCGAGGCTCCTTTGATACAAATAATATTATGAGAGGTCCGGAGAATGCGAACAAAACGACAAAGAAGGAATCCCACACGAGGTCTTTCAATAAGTAAAGCGTGGAAGCGTGAGAGCATTACTTATAATGGTGTCGCGGAGCTTTGACGCTCCATCTCTTGTCCTATTTTTCTGTGTTAGTCATACATTCCTATTACCATAAATAATTTCCATGGTATTATAATTTTTCAGTAAATTATTATTAGCAGCTTTTATTTTATTAATGAAGTTCGAGCTGGCTAGTTACCAGCTATCGCTTTTTTGGCAAAGCGGTGCAACCACACGAACGTAGGGTCCATCTAGTTGATAAGTTTACGAGTGGAAAACGACAATATCGGTGATCCAAGCCAAAAATTAGTTTGGCTCCAAAGGGGCGACGCTGCCAGCATTGCGGGAAAAGCAAAGTGCTGTAGTGGCGACCCCGCACCGGGAAGCGTAGTTGGCAGACCCCCCACTAGGTGGACCGACATCAAACGAGTCGCAGGGAGCCGCTGGATTCAGGCGGCGCAAGACCGAAGCCTGTGGAAGTCCATGGAGGAGACCTTTGTCCAGCTGTGGACATCTACAGTTTGATTAAGAAGAAGAAGAATATGAATGATAAATGACAGATTTGAGAAAGTAAAAAAAATCAAGACCTTTCGAAACATTAATATTAGCTCTCACCTTAAAGAACCCCTCTCAAGTCGTTGTACTTGATCCGTGTTCCACGTATGCAGTTCAGGTCTACAACAGGTATACGCTATCGGGTCACAGCTTTAAGTAGGTTTAGAGGTCAGAGATCGGAGTGACAAAGGTGAGCGAGTGGCAGTCGATTTCACGCTAAAATAAACCTAAACGACTCTGTCTCCTTACTTTATCTACACAATATACATCACTCTAAAATCCCTTGCGATATGTGTCATGGTAATACTTATCACGATAACTATCTATTCACTTATGATAGATAACAAAGGAGTGCGTCCTCAGTTTAACTACGTAATATATAATATTTCTAATGCACCTAAGAATGGACCTGTGGCCCTGTAGATGCTGTGTAGCAGCAGGTAATAGTGCGTAGATGCGCGCAAACGACTGAAAGCCTTTATGATAGATAACAAAGGAGTGCGTCCTCAGTTTAACTACGTAATATATAATATTTCTAATGCACCTAAGAATGGACCTGTGGCCCTGTAGATGCTGTGTAGCAGCAGGTAATAGTGCGTAGATGCGCGCAAACGACTGAAAGCCTTTATGATAGATAACAAAGGAGTGCGTCCTCAGTTTAACTACGTAATATATAATATTTCTAATGCACCTAAGAATGGACCTGTGGCCCTGTAGATGCTGTGTAGCAGCAGGTAATAGTGCGTAGATGCGCGCAAACGACTGAAAGCCTTTATGATAGATAACAAAGGAGTGCGTCCTCAGTTTAACTACGTAATATATAATATTTCTAATGCACCTAAGAATGGACCTGTGGCCCTGTAGATGCTGTGTAGCAGCAGGTAATAGTGCGTAGATGCGCGCAAACGACTGAAAGCCTTTATGATAGATAACAAAGGAGTGCGTCCTCAGTTTAACTACGTAATATATAATATTTCTAATGCACCTAAGAATGGACCTGTGGCCCTGTAGATGCTGTGTAGCAGCAGGTAATAGTGCGTAGATGCGCGCAAACGACTGAAAGCCTTTATGATAGATAACAAAGGAGTGCGTCCTCAGTTTAACTACGTAATATATAATATTTCTAATGCACCTAAGAATGGACCTGTGGCCCTGTAGATGCTGTGTAGCAGCAGGTAATAGTGCGTAGATGCGCGCAAACGACTGAAAGCCTTTATGATAGATAACAAAGGAGTGCGTCCTCAGTTTAACTACGTAATATATAATATTTCTAATGCACCTAAGAATGGACCTGTGGCCCTGTAGATGCTGTGTAGCAGCAGGTAATAGTGCGTAGATGCGCGCAAACGACTGAAAGCCTTTATGATAGATAACAAAGGAGTGCGTCCTCAGTTTAACTACGTAATATATAATATTTCTAATGCACCTAAGAATGGACCCGTGGCCCTGTAGATGCTGTGTAGCAGCAGGTAATAGTGCGTAGATGCGCGCAAACGACTGAAAGCCTTTATGATAGATAACAAAGGAGTGCGTCCTCAGTTTAACTACGTAATATATAATATTTCTAATGCACCTAAGAATGGACCTGTGGCCCTGTAGATGCTGTGTAGCAGCAGGTAATAGTGCGTAGATGCGCGCAAACGACTGAAAGCCTTTATGATAGATAACAAAGGAGTGCGTCCTCAGTTTAACTACGTAATATATAATATTTCTAATGCACCTAAGAATGGACCCGTGGCCCTGTAGATGCTGTGTAGCAGCAGGTAATAGTGCGTAGATGCGCGCAAACGACTGAAAGCCTTTATGATAGATAACAAAGGAGTGCGTCCTCAGTTTAACTACGTAATATATAATATTTCTAATGCACCTAAGAATGGACCCGTGGCCCTGTAGATGCTGTGTAGCAGCAGGTAATAGTGCGTAGATGCGCGCAAACGACTGAAAGCCTTTATGATAGATAACAAAGGAGTGCGTCCTCAGTTTAACTACGTAATATATAATATTTCTAATGCACCTAAGAATGGACCTGTGGCCCTGTAGATGCTGTGTAGCAGCAGGTAATAGTGCGTAGATGCGCGCAAACGACTGAAAGCCTTTATGATAGATAACAAAGGAGTGCGTCCTCAGTTTAACTACGTAATATATAATATTTCTAATGCACCTAAGAATGGACCCTGTGGCCCTGTAGATGCTGTGTAGCAGCAGGTAATAGTGCGTAGATGCGCGCAAACGACTGAAAGCCTTTATGATAGATAACAAAGGAGTGCGTCCTCAGTTTAACTACGTAATATATAATATTTCTAATGCACCTAAGAATGGACCTGTGGCCCTGTAGATGCTGTGTAGCAGCAGGTAATAGTGCGTAGATGCGCGCAAACGACTGAAAGCCTTTATGATAGATAACAAAGGAGTGCGTCCTCAGTTTAACTACGTAATATATAATATTTCTAATGCACCTAAGAATGGACCTGTGGCCCTGTAGATGCTGTGTAGCAGCAGGTAATAGTGCGTAGATGCGCGCAAACGACTGAAAGCCTTTATGATAGATAACAAAGGAGTGCGTCCTCAGTTTAACTACGTAATATATAATATTTCTAATGCACCTAAGAATGGACCTGTGGCCCTGTAGATGCTGTGTAGCAGCAGGTAATAGTGCGTAGATGCGCGCAAACGACTGAAAGCCTTTATGATAGATAACAAAGGAGTGCGTCCTCAGTTTAACTACGTAATATATAATATTTCTAATGCACCTAAGAATGGACCTGTGGCCCTGTAGATGCTGTGTAGCAGCAGGTAATAGTGCGTAGATGCGCGCAAACGACTGAAAGCCTTTATGATAGATAACAAAGGAGTGCGTCCTCAGTTTAACTACGTAATATATAATATTTCTAATGCACCTAAGAATGGACCTGTGGCCCTGTAGATGCTGTGTAGCAGCAGGTAATAGTGCGTAGATGCGCGCAAACGACTGAAAGCCTTTATGATAGATAACAAAGGAGTGCGTCCTCAGTTTAACTACGTAATATATAATATTTCTAATGCACCTAAGAATGGACCTGTGGCCCTGTAGATGCTGTGTAGCAGCAGGTAATAGTGCGTAGATGCGCGCAAACGACTGAAAGCCTTTATGATAGATAACAAAGGAGTGCGTCCTCAGTTTAACTACGTAATATATAATATTTCTAATGCACCTAAGAATGGACCTGTGGCCCTGTAGATGCTGTGTAGCAGCAGGTAATAGTGCGTAGATGCGCGCAAACGACTGAAAGCCTTTATGATAGATAACAAAGGAGTGCGTCCTCAGTTTAACTACGTAATATATAATATTTCTAATGCACCTAAGAATGGACCTGTGGCCCTGTAGATGCTGTGTAGCAGCAGGTAATAGTGCGTAGATGCGCGCAAACGACTGAAAGCCTTTATGATAGATAACAAAGGAGTGCGTCCTCAGTTTAACTACGTAATATATAATATTTCTAATGCACCTAAGAATGGACCTGTGGCCCTGTAGATGCTGTGTAGCAGCAGGTAATAGTGCGTAGATGCGCGCAAACGACTGAAAGCCTTTATGATAGATAACAAAGGAGTGCGTCCTCAGTTTAACTACGTAATATATAATATTTCTAATGCACCTAAGAATGGACCTGTGGCCCTGTAGATGCTGTGTAGCAGCAGGTAATAGTGCGTAGATGCGCGCAAACGACTGAAAGCCTTTATGATAGATAACAAAGGAGTGCGTCCTCAGTTTAACTACGTAATATATAATATTTCTAATGCACCTAAGAATGGACCTGTGGCCCTGTAGATGCTGTGTAGCAGCAGGTAATAGTGCGTAGATGCGCGCAAACGACTGAAAGCCTTTATGATAGATAACAAAGGAGTGCGTCCTCAGTTTAACTACGTAATATATAATATTTCTAATGCACCTAAGAATGGACCTGTGGCCCTGTAGATGCTGTGTAGCAGCAGGTAATAGTGCGTAGATGCGCGCAAACGACTGAAAGCCTTTATGATAGATAACAAAGGAGTGCGTCCTCAGTTTAACTACGTAATATATAATATTTCTAATGCACCTAAGAATGGACCTGTGGCCCTGTAGATGCTGTGTAGCAGCAGGTAATAGTGCGTAGATGCGCGCAAACGACTGAAAGCCTTTATGATAGATAACAAAGGAGTGCGTCCTCAGTTTAACTACGTAATATATAATATTTCTAATGCACCTAAGAATGGACCTGTGGCCCTGTAGATGCTGTGTAGCAGCAGGTAATAGTGCGTAGATGCGCGCAAACGACTGAAAGCCTTTATGATAGATAACAAAGGAGTGCGTCCTCAGTTTAACTACGTAATATATAATATTTCTAATGCACCTAAGAATGGACCTGTGGCCCTGTAGATGCTGTGTAGCAGCAGGTAATAGTGCGTAGATGCGCGCAAACGACTGAAAGCCTTTATGATAGATAACAAAGGAGTGCGTCCTCAGTTTAACTACGTAATATATAATATTTCTAATGCACCTAAGAATGGACCTGTGGCCCTGTAGATGCTGTGTAGCAGCAGGTAATAGTGCGTAGATGCGCGCAAACGACTGAAAGCCTTTATGATAGATAACAAAGGAGTGCGTCCTCAGTTTAACTACGTAATATATAATATTTCTAATGCACCTAAGAATGGACCTGTGGCCCTGTAGATGCTGTGTAGCAGCAGGTAATAGTGCGTAGATGCGCGCAAACGACTGAAAGCCTTTATGATAGATAACAAAGGAGTGCGTCCTCAGTTTAACTACGTAATATATAATATTTCTAATGCACCTAAGAATGGACCTGTGGCCCTGTAGATGCTGTGTAGCAGCAGGTAATAGTGCGTAGATGCGCGCAAACGACTGAAAGCCTTTATGATAGATAACAAAGGAGTGCGTCCTCAGTTTAACTACGTAATATATAATATTTCTAATGCACCTAAGAATGGACCTGTGGCCCTGTAGATGCTGTGTAGCAGCAGGTAATAGTGCGTAGATGCGCGCAAACGACTGAAAGCCTTTATGATAGATAACAAAGGAGTGCGTCCTCAGTTTAACTACGTAATATATAATATTTCTAATGCACCTAAGAATGGACCTGTGGCCCTGTAGATGCTGTGTAGCAGCAGGTAATAGTGCGTAGATGCGCGCAAACGACTGAAAGCCTTTATGATAGATAACAAAGGAGTGCGTCCTCAGTTTAACTACGTAATATATAATATTTCTAATGCACCTAAGAATGGACCTGTGGCCCTGTAGATGCTGTGTAGCAGCAGGTAATAGTGCGTAGATGCGCGCAAACGACTGAAAGCCTTTATGATAGATAACAAAGGAGTGCGTCCTCAGTTTAACTACGTAATATATAATATTTCTAATGCACCTAAGAATGGACCTGTGGCCCTGTAGATGCTGTGTAGCAGCAGGTAATAGTGCGTAGATGCGCGCAAACGACTGAAAGCCTTTATGATAGATAACAAAGGAGTGCGTCCTCAGTTTAACTACGTAATATATAATATTTCTAATGCACCTAAGAATGGACCTGTGGCCCTGTAGATGCTGTGTAGCAGCAGGTAATAGTGCGTAGATGCGCGCAAACGACTGAAAGCCTTTATGATAGATAACAAAGGAGTGCGTCCTCAGTTTAACTACGTAATATATAATATTTCTAATGCACCTAAGAATGGACCTGTGGCCCTGTAGATGCTGTGTAGCAGCAGGTAATAGTGCGTAGATGCGCGCAAACGACTGAAAGCCTTTATGATAGATAACAAAGGAGTGCGTCCTCAGTTTAACTACGTAATATATAATATTTCTAATGCACCTAAGAATGGACCTGTGGCCCTGTAGATGCTGTGTAGCAGCAGGTAATAGTGCGTAGATGCGCGCAAACGACTGAAAGCCTTTATGATAGATAACAAAGGAGTGCGTCCTCAGTTTAACTACGTAATATATAATATTTCTAATGCACCTAAGAATGGACCTGTGGCCCTGTAGATGCTGTGTAGCAGCAGGTAATAGTGCGTAGATGCGCGCAAACGACTGAAAGCCTTTATGATAGATAACAAAGGAGTGCGTCCTCAGTTTAACTACGTAATATATAATATTTCTAATGCACCTAAGAATGGACCTGTGGCCCTGTAGATGCTGTGTAGCAGCAGGTAATAGTGCGTAGATGCGCGCAAACGACTGAAAGCCTTTATGATAGATAACAAAGGAGTGCGTCCTCAGTTTAACTACGTAATATATAATATTTCTAATGCACCTAAGAATGGACCTGTGGCCCTGTAGATGCTGTGTAGCAGCAGGTAATAGTGCGTAGATGCGCGCAAACGACTGAAAGCCTTTATGATAGATAACAAAGGAGTGCGTCCTCAGTTTAACTACGTAATATATAATATTTCTAATGCACCTAAGAATGGACCTGTGGCCCTGTAGATGCTGTGTAGCAGCAGGTAATAGTGCGTAGATGCGCGCAAACGACTGAAAGCCTTTATGATAGATAACAAAGGAGTGCGTCCTCAGTTTAACTACGTAATATATAATATTTCTAATGCACCTAAGAATGGACCTGTGGCCCTGTAGATGCTGTGTAGCAGCAGGTAATAGTGCGTAGATGCGCGCAAACGACTGAAAGCCTTTATGATAGATAACAAAGGAGTGCGTCCTCAGTTTAACTACGTAATATATAATATTTCTAATGCACCTAAGAATGGACCTGTGGCCCTGTAGATGCTGTGTAGCAGCAGGTAATAGTGCGTAGATGCGCGCAAACGACTGAAAGCCTTTATGATAGATAACAAAGGAGTGCGTCCTCAGTTTAACTACGTAATATATAATATTTCTAATGCACCTAAGAATGGACCTGTGGCCCTGTAGATGCTGTGTAGCAGCAGGTAATAGTGCGTAGATGCGCGCAAACGACTGAAAGCCTTTATGATAGATAACAAAGGAGTGCGTCCTCAGTTTAACTACGTAATATATAATATTTCTAATGCACCTAAGAATGGACCTGTGGCCCTGTAGATGCTGTGTAGCAGCAGGTAATAGTGCGTAGATGCGCGCAAACGACTGAAAGCCTTTATGATAGATAACAAAGGAGTGCGTCCTCAGTTTAACTACGTAATATATAATATTTCTAATGCACCTAAGAATGGACCTGTGGCCCTGTAGATGCTGTGTAGCAGCAGGTAATAGTGCGTAGATGCGCGCAAACGACTGAAAGCCTTTATGATAGATAACAAAGGAGTGCGTCCTCAGTTTAACTACGTAATATATAATATTTCTAATGCACCTAAGAATGGACCTGTGGCCCTGTAGATGCTGTGTAGCAGCAGGTAATAGTGCGTAGATGCGCGCAAACGACTGAAAGCCTTTATGATAGATAACAAAGGAGTGCGTCCTCAGTTTAACTACGTAATATATAATATTTCTAATGCACCTAAGAATGGACCTGTGGCCCTGTAGATGCTGTGTAGCAGCAGGTAATAGTGCGTAGATGCGCGCAAACGACTGAAAGCCTTTATGATAGATAACAAAGGAGTGCGTCCTCAGTTTAACTACGTAATATATAATATTTCTAATGCACCTAAGAATGGACCTGTGGCCCTGTAGATGCTGTGTAGCAGCAGGTAATAGTGCGTAGATGCGCGCAAACGACTGAAAGCCTTTATGATAGATAACAAAGGAGTGCGTCCTCAGTTTAACTACGTAATATATAATATTTCTAATGCACCTAAGAATGGACCTGTGGCCCTGTAGATGCTGTGTAGCAGCAGGTAATAGTGCGTAGATGCGCGCAAACGACTGAAAGCCTTTATGATAGATAACAAAGGAGTGCGTCCTCAGTTTAACTACGTAATATATAATATTTCTAATGCACCTAAGAATGGACCTGTGGCCCTGTAGATGCTGTGTAGCAGCAGGTAATAGTGCGTAGATGCGCGCAAACGACTGAAAGCCTTTATGATAGATAACAAAGGAGTGCGTCCTCAGTTTAACTACGTAATATATAATATTTCTAATGCACCTAAGAATGGACCTGTGGCCCTGTAAGATGCATGGTTGTAGCCAGTTTGCCGCAAACCTGAGGTAATAGGTGCGTAGATGCGCTGCAAACGGACTGTAAAGCGCCTTTATGATAGATATACAAAGCGAGTGGCGTCCCTGAAAGTTTAACTACTGTAATTATATAGATGATTTCGTAATGTGTAGCAGCAGGTAATAGTGCGTAGATGCGCGCAAACGACTGAAAGCCTTTATGATAGATAACAAAGGAGTGCGTCCTCAGTTTAACTACGTAATATATAATATTTCTAATGCACCTAAGAATGGACCTGTGGCCCTGTAGATGCTGTGTAGCAGCAGGTAATAGTGCGTAGATGCGCGCAAACGACTGAAAGCCTTTATGATAGATAACAAAGGAGTGCGTCCTCAGTTTAACTACGTAATATATAATATTTCTAATGCACCTAAGAATGGACCTGTGGCCCTGTAGATGCTGTGTAGCAGCAGGTAATAGTGCGTAGATGCGCGCAAACGACTGAAAGCCTTTATGATAGATAACAAAGGAGTGCGTCCTCAGTTTAACTACGTAATATATAATATTTCTAATGCACCTAAGAATGGACCTGTGGCCCTGTAGATGCTGTGTAGCAGCAGGTAATAGTGCGTAGATGCGCGCAAACGACTGAAAGCCTTTATGATAGATAACAAAGGAGTGCGTCCTCAGTTTAACTACGTAATATATAATATTTCTAATGCACCTAAGAATGGACCTGTGGCCCTGTAGATGCTGTGTAGCAGCAGGTAATAGTGCGTAGATGCGCGCAAACGACTGAAAGCCTTTATGATAGATAACAAAGGAGTGCGTCCTCAGTTTAACTACGTAATATATAATATTTCTAATGCACCTAAGAATGGACCTGTGGCCCTGTAGATGCTGTGTAGCAGCAGGTAATAGTGCGTAGATGCGCGCAAACGACTGAAAGCCTTTATGATAGATAACAAAGGAGTGCGTCCTCAGTTTAACTACGTAATATATAATATTTCTAATGCACCTAAGAATGGACCTGTGGCCCTGTAGATGCTGTGTAGCAGCAGGTAATAGTGCGTAGATGCGCGCAAACGACTGAAAGCCTTTATGATAGATAACAAAGGAGTGCGTCCTCAGTTTAACTACGTAATATATAATATTTCTAATGCACCTAAGAATGGACCTGTGGCCCTGTAGATGCTGTGTAGCAGCAGGTAATAGTGCGTAGATGCGCGCAAACGACTGAAAGCCTTTATGATAGATAACAAAGGAGTGCGTCCTCAGTTTAACTACGTAATATATAATATTTCTAATGCACCTAAGAATGGACCTGTGGCCCTGTAGATGCTGTGTAGCAGCAGGTAATAGTGCGTAGATGCGCGCAAACGACTGAAAGCCTTTATGATAGATAACAAAGGAGTGCGTCCTCAGTTTAACTACGTAATATATAATATTTCTAATGCACCTAAGAATGGACCTGTGGCCCTGTAGATGCTGTGTAGCAGCAGGTAATAGTGCGTAGAT
>JARPMR010000086.1:0-49465 GCA_029955525.1 Oeneis ivallda | reverse complement strand
TTATAAGGCTTTGTAGGTCGATTGACAATCTTCCCCCCTCCGGCTTGAGGAGTTCCCTCCCACTCCTTATATCCTTGAGGCACCTGCATTGCGTGAGGGGGCATGTTATGCAGCGGGATCCCATGCGGTTGTTGAATATACCCTGGTGATGAGGGCGGATGATTCTGTGACTGTATGTGGCCTGATGATTGTGAAGTATAGCCTGGTGATGATGGTGATTGTATATTGTGTCCTTGAGTGGGTATGTGTTGTGGAGGAGGCGGGGGCGGCGGCGACAGGTAGGGGCTGTCAAATCGTTCTGTCACGTAGTAGCCCTTTGTGGAAGGAAGTGCCATGACTCGACCTGGAACATTAATTAGTAGCAGTATTTTAGGGGCAATCCAAGAGCAATTCAAACGTAACATCTTTGATAGGAAGGGATATATAAGACGACCTCCCTGGATCAGTGGTGAGCGCTGTTGCCTTATAACTGGGAGGTCTCGGGTTCGATTCCCGGCGGGGTCAATTTGGGAATTTATAATTTCTGAATTGTCTCTGGTCTGGTCTGGTGGGAGGCTTTGGCCGTGACTTGTTATACCACCCTACCATCAAAGACGTGCCGCCAAGCGATTTAGCGTTCCGGCACGATGGCGTGTAGAAACCAATTAGGGGTATGGGTTGAATGTTCACTGCCATACCCCTTCCAAGTTAGCCCGCTATCATCTTAGACTGCATCGTCACTTACCATCAGGTGAGATCGCAGTCAAGGACTAGCTTGTTATCGAATAAAAAAAAAAGTGTGTGTCAGCTCCGGCCTCCGACGCACGACTGGAGTTTACGCGCGACTCAGGTCCGAGCGCGCCCCGACCGACTTTCGCTTCGGGGACCCGATCGCTACGCGCTCGGCTACCCGAAGCGAAAGCTCTTTCGCACGAAAACCAACCTTATTTACTCAACGTTAGGGTAGAAATTTGCATCGTTGTGAAAAACGTAACGAGGTCATTGATAAATTGATTTTACTGCTCGGATTTTTCTCATACCGGGCGCCTAAAATCGATTCTTAAGGAGTAAACTCCAAAAAGAAGACCCCACTTGATACAAAAATTCAATCCGGCCGGAAGCCGGCTCCAACTCAGGGCTCTCCACCTGTAAGACCACAGACGTTAGCACTTCGTCAGGGAGGTCCTAAACAAAATAAACGGATAGGTGTACAAACCGTGTCTCGTGGAGTGAACAAGCGCGGACGTAGCCCAGTCCTCGAGCGCGGCGCCCCACAGCCCCGCCGAGGGTGGCTCGCATACCTCTTCATCGGCACGAGTGGTGGAGTTGGAGCAGTTCACGCCGCCCTGCACTGCCAGCAACGCTGCCGCGAGCAGCAGTATTGACATCTAGGAATGGGAGCGAAAGTTTTAATAGCTGCCTGGAAAGATGTTTGTATGTGTGATTTGTGATGACTGCATTAGGTTCTTTGTGCAAAACTGAGCTACACTCATCGGGCTTTAGTGATCAAAATATTATCTGTAGGTAAGTACCTATACATTTCTACAATCCGTGTTTCGAAAAATAAAAAATAAATAAAAAATTGGTTGTCTATAAAGTCGGTTTACGGACGATAGTTTTACGTGATAAAGTCTTAAGAAACATTGATGAATAAGCCAACGCTTGGGCCGATCGTGCCTCTCCAACGCTTGTTCCGCGCTCTCGCTTGCAATCTCGGCTCAGGCGGAACGTGACACTTTTTCGTGCGTGCAAGCGGTGTTCATCGATTTATAAGACGTTATCACGTCCAAATTATCACTTAGGAAGGTGGGTACATAATCTAGAAATTCTCGAGTTATAGGCCCGTATGAGTTGGTGCAGGCCTTAGATATCCGTGGAGGAGTTATGCAATAATTGTAAACTATCGTAGCCATTACAAAACGTCCACGTGTAACGATGTGCTAAACGATGTACTTGGACTACTTCGGCCCATTGATCCTATTTCATAACAACGGCAGTGAATCATTCACCGCACGCCTGACCGACAACAAAACGCGGATTTGATTGCGAATCAGTGTCACGTAACAGCGGGTATCATATTTATTGCTGTTTTCACTTTTAATAAGTATAGGTAGGTACTTACCAGTTTTCTTATACCATAAAGGTACGATAAATATGTAAAGTATTTCTAGAAGTATCAACAAGAATCTTCATCTTTGAAGTAGGTACCTACCTACCTACTACCTACATAGGTTCTACTTTCTACAGGCATTTCTAAAACGTCAATTATCTATCTATCTGCAGTTGCTTTTGTACATAAAGAATGACTGGAATTGGTTTCAAGCCCACCGTTTGCTTTATGGCTACGAAATTTTAATAAAGAATGACTGGAATTGGTTTCAAGCCCACCGTTTGCTTTATGGCTACGAAATTTTAATAAAGAATTACTGGAATTGGTTTCAAGCCCACCGTTTGCTTTATGGCTACGAAATTTTAATAAAGAATTACTGGAATTGGTTTCAAGCCCACCGTTTGCTTTATGGCTACGAAATTTTAATAAAGAATTACTGGAATTGGTTTCAAGCCCACCGTTTGCTTTATGGCTACGAAATTTTAATAAAGAATTACTGGAATTGGTTTCAAGCCCACCGTTTGCTTTATGGCTACGAAATTTTCCAACGCTGTGCTGTACTAAACTCGCCAGTCGATCTCAGGCTTTGAATTGAGATCTATAGATCATACTCTGGCTCTGCTCAAGATAGAGTTAAAATGAGACACAAAATATTATGTTGCCATATAAATATGTCTCGTTTTAACTCAGTCTTGAGTCAGAACTGAGTGAGGGTGCCATCTATAGATCTTACCCTCAGTAGAACTTTGAGGATTCGTCACACGTCTGTGTTGATGTCACCCGCGCGGGTCGCGAGGTCACGGCTGTCGCGTGTGACACCAGTTACGCAAGAGCGGAGAAAGTTGCCGGCGCCGCGCGCTCCACCGGCAGCGTCCACGAGACGCGATTTCTCGATATATCCGCTTACTTACTAGTTGCGACAATTTACTTACTTCGTTCGAATTTCCTGACGAGTTTTATGGCTCAGTTAAACACAAGGAAAGTTTCTCGAATGCGAGCGAAATTTTCGGCAGTCGTATTTGAGCATCGCTTAACTCAGGGATTCTTAAAGCGATCAATATCGACCCCTTGGGTTCGAAATCGGTTTCCCAGGGATCTACTTTTATAAACGAAAACTGATTTTGGGGGTCAACGAGGTTTAAAAATCGAACCCTTAACACAAGTTCTTATTTTAAACTTTCAAGATAGGTACTGTACAAGTTGTACTGTACGCGTTATTTTTTGATCTTTACTTTGCGATTTTGAGGGTTTTTTTTTCAAATATAATTAGCTACCTACCTACTTAAGTATTTTTACGTAATTTTATATTAATAAGTAATTATTAATTACACTTGATATTTACTGAATTTTAGGTCTCTAAGCAGTGATAGCCTAGTGGTTAGGACTGTGGTCTCCTATTCGGGGGGTCGCAGGACTCGCAGGTTCGATCCCGGGTCACGCACCTCTGACTTTTCGGAGTCAAGTGCGTTTAAGCAATTAAATATCACTTGCTTCAACGGTGAAGGAAAACATCGTGAGGAAACTTGCACACCTGAGAGTTCTTCATTACGTTCTTGAAGGTGTGTGAAGTCCGCCAATTCGCATTGGGCCAGCGTGGTGGACTATGGCCTATAACCCTTCACTGTGAGGAGACCTGCGCTCAGTAGTGAGCCGTTTATGGGTTGCTAATGATGATGATGAGGTCTCTATTTTGTTAAATTTTGATGAGAAAATGATGTCAAGTTTACTCACCTAACCAACCACAAAGTTTTTAAATTGGTAAGTATGTGGGTAAGTATTTTGTATTAATAGGAAAAAAATTTAAGATAGGATTTTAAAAGTAATTTTGGCTATGGGGCTCTGACTGAGGTATCAGTTAACTTTGGAAAAGGGGTCTCTTGCCCAAAATAGTTTGGGATCTGATACGAGTTTTAAATTATCATAATGTATAATAAATAATAATGTAATGTATAATTGGGGCAAGAATTGTATGGAATGTTATCCCATAGGATAATCGCAAACGATTCCTTGCCGCTCGCATTCGAGAAACTTTTCTTGTGTAACTGACTGGTCTTTCTTTAACAGGATGTTGTTTGCTTTCGTAAGATTTTACATAATATAAGTACCTAGGTTAAAAAGGAAGAATGTCTAGATTTGCTGTTTTGAAAATAGCAACTGCTGCGTTTGTTACTTGCTCTTCTCAGCTAAACAGAATCTACTTTCCGGACCGGTGCGCGGTGGTAGAGTATCGAGTTGTCACAAGAGCTAATGTGATGTGTTACATATTCATAGAATGGGCAAGTATCGACTTTCTTCCTGGCTTCTCTTGCCATCGGGACCCAACTCCCGAGCCATGGCGTTGGGTGTGTAAATGGCTTGAACCAATGGTTTATCTTTGATTAAATTCAGAAAGAATTTTATTTAAACGCCAAGAGTAGGTATTTGACCTAATTTGCAATTAAATTTAATTTGCGGACTAGCATCAATACTTGGTAACTTATCTCTAAGTATTCCAATGTAAAGAATTATGAGGGTATTATTTATTACATAATTATTATGTATTTGATACAAATAAGTAATCGGTCTGCGTAGACATGGGCATAGAATAGAATTTTAAAAGTGAATTAATACTTAATTAAATTCAAGCATAGTTCGGTACGCATATTGCATTTAGGTATAGTTATACCGAAATATGGTTGAGAATATTGTTTTCATTGATTATGTACCTTGTCAATAATAATGGTAACTACCTAATAATTATAATAATATGAATTGAATTTTTTTTTTTTTTGAACTTCCCCTCATTGTGGAAATATTATATTTTATTCTCACAAAGTTGCATAGGTTAAATCGGCTTGCCATCCAGCTGCCCACAAGATAGTATAAACACTTATTACAATGTAATAGCAACTGCTGAGTTTCTTGCCGGCTCTTCTCAGCAGAAGCCGCTTTCCGAACCGGTGGTAGAGTCATGACTTGTCATAAGAGCCACAGGTTGGCCTACATTGGTTGGTTGGTGAAATAAATAATTTTGTATTTGAATTTTGAAATTTGAATATACGCACATATCAGGTAGTAAGGATTTCATCATACACCTATCATTATGTTTCCCAGAAATGCAGAGTTCTGTAGAGCATTATAATATAGAAAATATAAATATCCAATTTTAAATAGGTAGACAAAATATAATACTTACCAAAAATTAACAAAACCATTGTAACTTACGTTGATTATATCCCAAGTTTTGTAATAGCGATATCGTATCCGCACCGCTGCGCACTGTCTCTCGAGGAACAACTTTTACCACTGAAGCCACAACGCGCGTCTGTGCCGAACACTCGACCACTACTGGTGCAACATATATATTCCCACTATGTAGGTAATTGTATGTGTCGTGATCGTGTGTCTTTCACATCTTCTTTGGGACACCCCTTACATGAGTAATATAGGTATCTCCAATAATACCTACCTTAAATCAATCAAATAAGCAGTGATAGCCTAGTGGTTAGGACTGTGGGCTCCTACTCGGGGGGTCGTAGGTTCTATCCCGGGTACGCCCCTCTGACTTTTCAGTCTAGTGCGTTTAAGCAATTAAATATCACTTGCTTCAACGGTGAAGGAAATCATCGTGAGGAAACCTTACCTTGAGAGTTCTTCATAATGTTCTTGAAGGTGTGTGAAGTCCACCAATTCTCACTGGGCCAGCGTGGTGGACTATGGCCTAAAACCCTTCTCTGAGAGTAGACCTGCGCTCAGTAGTGAGCCGTTGATGGGTTGCTAATGATGATGATCATGACTTTAAATCACCCTCAACTTGTAGCATCAACCGATTTCCTGGTTACCCAACAGTTTCCTGCTCGGTCATCAGACATTAACTTTGTCAACCAACCCATCGAGTGATGTACTTACCTACCTACCTCGGGCTTGCGTCGCCTGTATCCAGGGGCTCCATGCGACTCATGTGATGTCGTCGGTACGTACACTACTGTACGTACTACGTACTCTACAGGTTCGCCTCTCCAGCACCTTGGGATCCCAAGTCCCAACGTCCATTAGTTCTTCAAACTATGTGTAAGATTTACCTAGAAAAGATTGACTATCGAATTTGAATGCAGGAATATATGACTCGATACAGTGCGCGTTGCCAGTGATGACTTACGTCTATGAATCCGAGACATGGTCGCTAACTGTGGGCCTCATAAGAAGGCTTAAGGTTACTCAGCGAGCGATGGAGAGAGCTATGCTTGGGGTATCCCTGCGAGATCAAATCAGAAATGAAGAGATCCGCAGGAGAACCAAAGTCACCGACATAGCTCAGCGAGTCGCGAAACTGAAGTGGAAATGGACGGGGCACATAGTTCGAAGAGCTGATGGTGGTTGGGGTCCCAAGGTATTGGAGTGGCGACCCCGCACCGGTAAGCGCAGTGTTGTCAGACCCCCCACTAGGTGGACCGACGACATCAAACGAGTCGCAGGGAGCCGCTGGATTCAGGCGGCGCAAGACCGAAGCCTGTGGAGGTCCATGCAGGAGACCTATGTCCAGCAGTGGACATCTAAAGTTTGATAATGATGATGATGACTCGATTATCGTCTTCATATTATTGGGTTGCAAGAAATTACGACACTTTCTCCGCTCTTTGATTAATTAGATTTGATTATGATTATTAGATATTTCTCTCCCTATTGGAGCAAAATATGCATTGTTGCAGCAAGCATTCAGCCAATCACCGCAATTGAAATTGTAAAACTGTCACAAAAGGGTTGTGTATAATTAATAGTTTCCACATTTCTACACCCCTCGTGCGAAATACTGTGTATTGCATAACTGCAACACTTTCATCTCCAAACTTCGCATTTCGCAACGTGGACGGAGAAAGTTGTCCATTCATAATCTATTATAATAACCAGTAGGTAGGTATATTACATTATACCTACATAGGTAATAATGAAACACGTTTTAGTCAACAGAACTTTAATAACAATAAGAGTCTCCTCGGCGACGTGGTATCGCTTAACACACATTAAATAATTTATAAATATACAATCAATAACAAATTAAGTACATTATGCAACATTAAAATATTAGTTTATTGACCAATACTTAACTAAGTCCTAGGAATCGTATTTGGTACAAGTTGTTTCGTAAAGATGCGTTGAAACGGAAATTTTTGAATTTCGAATTTAGGGGATAGGTAAATAGGTGTAAAAACTGTACCTTTTACATCCTAAAATATTCAGGTCTAATACATGTACATGATCTCTCAAATTAAGCGCATAAAAATATTATGCTTTAAAATTAAATGCGATTTCTTGAAACTTAGCATCAAAATATATTTAAAACGCAAAAAAACAGATTAAAAAATAAAATATAAAAGTGACATTTAAAATCAAAATCACAACTTTTAGGACTGCTTCGATAAAAGTAATTTTGCAGGTGTTTATATTTATTATGAAAAGTTGAAATAAAATTACTAAAAAAATCTCGCAAATGGTTATAAAATAAAAATAAGCAAGACTATTAAATATTATTATTTGTTTATCTCCGATATCAGTAGGACTACATGAAAAAGAATCATTTCCAAATATGTACATATTCATTTCTGTTAAGAACAATGTTTGTTGCTTTGGTCCTCTCCTCTATAGTAACATTACTTTACTGTAGATTAACTTTAAATATTCGTACAAAATGATCTAATTCTAAGATATACTTAAATTCTATCATTTACCTATGAGTATAGTAGCTTACTTAATAAGTACTTATCTAATTACAAAAATTGTTGTAAAAAGGTTTTAAATAATTTTTAGGTAAGTAAGTGCTTTATAAAGTACCTCAACTATACTTTATAAAACTTGAGTGGTAAATCATTAATTTTATCGAATGTTTTCCTCGCATAATCCAATTACATTTGATAAAAGTTCATTCATTCATTCATCTGAACGCATCGCTGGCCCACAGGTAGACATAATTTATTATGTCTACCTGTTGGCCAGCGATGCGTTGGGCTTAGGCCATAGCGAGTCAAGCTCGGATTGGCCTAGACTTCACACACCCGTGAGAACATGACGGAAAACTCTCAGGCATGCGGGTTCCCTTACGATGTTTTCCTTCACCATTAAAGCAAGTAATATATTATTAATAATACTTACAACACATATAACTCCTAGAAATAAGATACACGTTGGATTCGAACCCCAGAACCTTCGAGAAAGGATACCGAAGTCGATTCGAAAGCACTTTGTAAAAATTTATTTGAATAAAAAATTATTCTATTCTATTCTTAACCACTAGGCTATCACTGCTTTTAGGATACGTTCATGCACACGCGGGGTGTTGTGCGGCGCGTGGTGCGTCGTGTCGCGCGGTAAATTCAAACATATGGCCAAGTATTCTAAAAACACAAATGCAATAGTGCATTCTCTCTCTTTAGGACAATATAAAAGATCACTAATATATTAAAACTGCTTCTTAACCTCGTATGCTTCTTCGACCTTATTAATAGTAATTTGAAATTCAGTTAGATAATTATATTATATATTTTTCCTATTTTTTTTAAATTAAGTTAACTTTATTATGTAAGTAATTGTAAGGACAAACCCGCATTTGCACTTTGACTTTATGCATGTCGGTTTGCCTGTAATTGGGTGCACACCTGGAATGTTTCTTTACATGTTATTTCTTTTTTTTGTCATTTTTGTGCGAATGCCTGTTGGCAAACAAATAAATAAACTAATAAAAATAAATAAGTATGAGAGCGTTGTGCAGAAGCGTTTGCGTCGAACGCGGCGGCGCACGCGGCGGGCACCGCACAAAACACCGCGTGTGCATAAACGTGCCCTAAGATTATAAATAGGTAGCTGTTTATAAGCTTGCTTCGCTCGTATCCTTCTAATCTAAGCTGGTAGCTTTTGTTTCTCCCACGTCGTTTGTTTGGTGGCAAGGTCTGTATAAGAACATATATTGTTTCTCCAACCAATTCGTGTCGTCGGCTAGTGGTGCACAGTCCGAGGCGTGGCTCAGAAGTAGACGGTGAGGTTCATGTGGTCGGACACCGCGGCGTTGGTGGCCTCGGCCAGCTCGCGCCGCTCCCGCTCCTCGCCCTCCTGCCGACCAGATGCTACCCTTGTTACAAGTTCAATCACGGTAGGAAACGCTGTATACCTATTCGTGAGTAATGTACGTACTATGGGGAAATTATGTTATACACTGACGGCGATGTGAGTGACGGCGCATGTCTGTGTCAGTCGTAGTGTTATGTAGTCGTTGGACAAGGGTAGGTAAGAATTTTCGTATTTCCAATTCAATGAGCGATAAAAAATAATCATTACAACTAACATCTGATATAATGACCATCGAAGCGTGAGGTAGGAACACCAGCACAGTTGTTCAAAGAAAATGCCCAAAATTTTGTTTATTAGCAGGGGTTACAACTTTCAGAAATGAGCGCTCAGTATATGTACCTGCGGCGTGGCGTCGTCCCAGCTGAGGTGCTTGACGCGCGCGGGGATGGTGGCGCTGGGCCACGCCACGCCGGAGCGGCCCGCGGCGCCGTGCAGGTGGTCGCTCAGTATATGTACCTGCGGCGTGGCGTCGTCCCAGCTGAGGTGCTTGACGCGCGCGGGGATGGTGGCGCTGGGCCACGCCACGCCGGAGCGGCCCGCGGCGCCGTGCAGGTGGTCGCTCAGTATATGTACCTGCGGCGTGGCGTCGTCCCAGCTGAGGTGCTTGACGCGCGCGGGGATGGTGGCGCTGGGCCACGCCACGCCGGAGCGGCCCGCGGCGCCGTGCAGGTGGTCGCTCAGTATATGTACCTGCGGCGTGGCGTCGTCCCAGCTGAGGTGCTTGACGCGCGCGGGGATGGTGGCGCTGGGCCACTCCACGCCGGAGCGGCCCGCGGCGCCGTGCAGGTGGTCGCTCAGTATATGTACCTGCGGCGTGGCGTCGTCCCAGCTGAGGTGCTTGACGCGCGCGGGGATGGTGGCGCTGGGCCACGCCACGCCGGAGCGGCCCGCGGCGCCGTGCAGGTGGTCGCTCAGTATATGTACCTGCGGCGTGGCGTCGTCCCAGCTGAGGTGCTTGACGCGCGCGGGGATGGTGGCGCTGGGCCACGCCACGCCGGAGCGGCCCGCGGCGCCGTGCAGGTGGTCGCTCAGTATATGTACCTGCGGCGTGGCGTCGTCCCAGCTGAGGTGCTTGACGCGCGCGGGGATGGTGGCGCTGGGCCACGCCATGCCGGAGCGGCCCGCGGCGCCGTGCAGGTGGTCGCTCAGTATATGTACCTGCGGCGTGGCGTCGTCCCAGCTGAGGTGCTTGACGCGCGCGGGGATGGTGGCGCTGGGCCACGCCACGCCGGAGCGGCCCGCGGCGCCGTGCAGGTGGTCGCTCAGTATATGTACCTGCGGCGTGGCGTCGTCCCAGCTGAGGTGCTTGACGCGCGCGGGGATGGTGGCGCTGGGCCACGCCACGCCGGAGCGGCCCGCGGCGCCGTGCAGGTGGTCGCTCAGTATATGTACCTGCGGCGTGGCGTCGTCCCAGCTGAGGTGCTTGACGCGCGCGGGGATGGTGGCGCTGGGCCACGCCACGCCGGAGCGGCCCGCGGCGCCGTGCAGGTGGTCGCTCAGTATATGTACCTGCGGCGTGGCGTCGTCCCAGCTGAGGTGCTTGACGCGCGCGGGGATGGTGGCGCTGGGCCACGCCACGCCGGAGCGGCCCGCGGCGCCGTGCAGGTGGTCGCTCAGTATATGTACCTGCGGCGTGGCGTCGTCCCAGCTGAGGTGCTTGACGCGCGCGGGGATGGTGGCGCTGGGCCACGCCACGCCGGAGCGGCCCGCGGCGCCGTGCAGGTGGTCGCTCAGTATATGTACCTGCGGCGTGGCGTCGTCCCAGCTGAGGTGCTTGACGCGCGCGGGGATGGTGGCGCTGGGCCACGCCACGCCGGAGCGGCCCGCGGCGCCGTGCAGGTGGTCGCTCAGTATATGTACCTGCGGCGTGGCGTCGTCCCAGCTGAGGTGCTTGACGCGCGCGGGGATGGTGGCGCTGGGCCACGCCACGCCGGAGCGGCCCGCGGCGCCGTGCAGGTGGTCGCTCAGTATATGTACCTGCGGCGTGGCGTCGTCCCAGCTGAGGTGCTTGACGCGCGCGGGGATGGTGGCGCTGGGCCACGCCACGCCGGAGCGGCCCGCGGCGCCGTGCAGGTGGTCGCTCAGTATATGTACCTGCGGCGTGGCGTCGTCCTAGCTGAGGTGCTTGACGCGCGCGGGGATGGTGGCGCTGGGCCACGCCACGCCGGAGCGGCCCGCGGCGCCGTGCAGGTGGTCGCTCAGTATATGTACCTGCGGCGTGGCGTCGTCCCAGCTGAGGTGCTTGACGCGCGCGGGGATGGTGGCGCTGGGCCACGCCACGCCGGAGCGGCCCGCGGCGCCGTGCAGGTGGTCGCTCAGTATATGTACCTGCGGCGTGGCGTCGTCCCAGCTGAGGTGCTTGACGCGCGCGGGGATGGTGGCGCTGGGCCACGCCACGCCGGAGCGGCCCGCGGCGCCGTGCAGGTGGTCGCTCAGCGCCCCCGTGCCCCCCGCGCCCCCCGCGCCACCCCCCGCAGGGGACGGGCTCGCGGGGGACACCTTGCCGCGCGCCGGGAACCGTTGCGACTGTCGCGTCGTGCTGCCGTCTGTGGGGGCAGAACTGACTGTGTCTATCGTAATTTGATTTTGCTTGGCTACATCATCAGACCCTGGATATCATCTAGGACGAGAGTACTTTTCAAGACGAATCAAACGAGCCCGTTGGCTGGGTGGTGCCGGAACATGGCTATCGGAACTTATTCACTCTAACGTTTATTCTACAAGTATCTCTGCTTGTCCTTCTAACGTATCGCTAGTTAAAAATACCGTAGATCATTCTTCGGACACGGGAATCCTTCTTGACAATTTGTGTTTTGCAGTTGAGGATGTTGAAAAGAAGCTATTATCTACTAATATTCATAAAGGGGCTGGTAAGGACCAACTTCCACCTATTTTCATTAAGAATTGTGCCAAGAGTTTAGCAGTCCCTATAACCAATATTTATAATAGATCTTTACAGGAGGGTATTTTTCCATCTCCCTGGAAAGCTGCGCTTATTGTTCCTGTCTTCAAAGATGGAGATAGAAGTGACGTGATGAAATATCGACCAATTTCAAAGTTATCAGTTTTATCAAAGATATTTGAGTCTTTAGTGTGTCCTTACATTAATTGGCATATGAAATCGATTTTAACCCCTCATCAACACGGATTTTACAAACACAGATCTACTCTTTCTAATCTAGTGACATATGTTGATTTTTTGTCATCACATGTTGATAGAAACCTGCAAGTTGATGCGATCTATACGGATTTTTCAAAAGCATTTGATCTTGTGGATCATAACCTTCTTATTGGAAAGCTAAAACATTATGGTATAGGTGGTAATGTCCTAAATTGGCTATCCTCTTATTTATCTAACAGGGTAATGACGGTTGTTTTGGGTGGTTTTGAGTCTTCTACCTCTTATTTAGCTCTTTCCGGTGTACCACAAGGATCACTATTGGGGCCAGCACTTTTTAATATTTTTATCAACGACATTGTTAATTGCTTCAGTGGTTCCGAAGTACTTCTTTATGCAGACGATTTGAAAGCCTTTAGGGTAATCAAGGATCATGCTGATGCTAAATTGCTGCAGGGCGACCTGGATAGGTTGACTACTTGGTGTAGTACTAATAATATGATATTGAATCATGCTAAATGTTCTGCCATTTCATTTCATAGAAAAGTACATCCAGTTGTATTTGCATATAACATTAACGGAAATAATGTCAAAAGACTTAACTCAATTAGAGATCTAGGTGTAGTTGTCGATCAGAAACTAAGCTTCATTCCACACATTGATACAATCTGTAAAAAAGCCTTTAAGATCACTGGATTTATTAAACGTAACTCGAAGGACTTCCGTAAAGCACAAACTAAAATTCAATTGTTTAATGCCCTAACTAGAAGTCTATTAGAATATGGCTCTGTTGCATGGAACCCCTATTATAACGTGCACGTAGGGAGGATTGAGCGTATCCAAAAACGCTTTACGTATCACCTGATCCTTTGTGATAAGTTGGACACGAAAAGGTATGCTAGTTATCCTGCCAGATTGCTTCATTATAAAATGTTAAACTTATTCGATCGTAGAAAGCTATTGGATCTATGTTTTTTGCATTAATTAATTAATAACGCTGTAGATGCGTCTCACTTGTTACAAAAAATTACGTTACTAGTTCCTAGATCGGCAAGAAGGTTATCGAATTTTGTACCATTTGGAGTCAGTCTTATTAAAACCAACTTAGGAGCCTCGGCTCCTTTACATAGGATCATAAAAACTTATAATGATATCGCCAAACTATTAGACATTGATATTTGGAGAGACTCGCTCTTCACATTTAAGAGCAAGCTTAAAAAACACTTTATAAATCAATATCGCTAACATTTTTAAATTTTAAATTTTTTAATTTAATTTTTTAATTTTTATATTCAACTTTTTTAATTTTTTTTTTAATTTGTTAATTTTGACGTATTTAGTATTTTATTATTTTGTTCTTTTGTTTTATTTTGTATCTCTTCTGTTGTTTGTAGTTTATTTCTATTTTATATGCTTGTATAGCTTTTATTCAATATCAATCAAGTAATTTGAGTCAACCACTGTAACTGCTCTGTCTTATAATATATAATTATTATGTGATACATAATTTAATTCGCATGTTGTGGCTACCTATAAGTGGTGTTTATAGCATACCTAAGAACCGTATTTGAATTTAATATGACTGCATGTTTTTATTGCTGTAAAACTGTTGGTGCCCTTAAATAAATAAATAAATAAATAAATAAATATTCCGATAGCTGTCTTCCGGCTCCATCATCAGATCAGCTCCATGTTACAATAATATTGTAATGTCATCCTTTGTACATATACATACATCAGTTCGGGCTATCCCCACTTACTCGCCGGCTTGTCAGTGTGCGGCGCGGCGTGCCGGTCCAGGCTGGTGGTGGAGGCGGCCAGGATGCTGCTGGCGCCGGCCGACACGCTCTGCAGCGAGCCGCTGCCGTTGAGATTTGCGCTCGTTGCGCTCGTGGCTGCCGCGGGCGGCGCGGTCTTCTCGGGCGCTGCCGCTACTGTCGCGCTCTTGTCCTTCACTTGGCGTCGACGCCTGAGTAAGATCAGTTTATGTGAATAAACTTCGACAAAATTGTGCCAAATCTTCTTTCTATATATATAAACAATATAATAATAAATATAATTCTGAGTCAGTGTTTAGTTTTCACCGAAAACAACCGTGTCAATCGCAATAATATACTAGCAGCGCAATCTGCTGACGCCGCGTCCCGACCGCCGTCGGTCGAATGCGTGCGGCATAATGACCTAGTTCCGCGTTTCGTCGCGTCAGGTTTATTATAAAACAATAAAATAATAAATCGCAGCTATACTATCTTCATACTGCAACTATGGATACGCCTATTAAATTAATAACAGAAACGGAGCAAATGCTTTTTAAGGCATTCGCAGAAAAAAAGGCCGAAAATGAGAAACTTCAGCTCATCATTGGCAAAATGGAAAAGCAAATTAATGAGCTTCAAAATCAGATAAAATTCTTATCCAGTCAGAACCCAATGGATACCAGCCAGAACACTACCACCAAGGTAAGCTCACCTCAACCTACCGAATATCAGACGGATGAGGAAGAGCTAGCCAGAGAGACGGAGTGGATTAGAGCAAAAAGCCGGAAGAAAAGAAAATTGAACACTTCACCTGCGCAGTCCACATCTACCAAACAGCATGATGATTCCACGACCGATCTACCTAAAGAAAAGACAAAGAAAGTTCCGCCGCCGCCACCAATAATCGTAGACGACGTTACAAATTATCAGTCATTCTATGACTTGCTAACAGAGGGTCCAACCGGAGATTCTTTTCGAATTAAAATGTTGAATGGCAACAATGTTAAAATAAATACCAATAATGAAGACTCATATCGGTCAATCACTAAAATATTGACCGCAGGTAACTTTCTATGGCATTCTTTTGAAAATAAGCAAGAGAGGCCTATTAAAGTCATGGCTAAAAAGCTACATTTCACCTGCAAGCCAGAAAGAATAATAGAAGACCTTCAGAACAAGGGATTTAAGGTCGAAAATGCCGTTAACAAGCTGAGATGGAAAACCAAGGAACCTCTAAACATGTTCCTGCTTAGTTTTAAAAATGGAGAAGATATTAACAAAATTTATGGAATCACCTCGATTCTTGGGTGCAAAGTGGAGATTCATCCTCTGAGATCATCAAAGCTCATACCGCAGTGCAAAAGATGTCAAACGTATGGACACACCCAGAAGTATTGCTCCAGAGAGCCAAGGTGTGTCAAATGCACTGGAAAACATCTTAGTGTTGAATGCAAAAAACCAGTTGAACAGAAACCCAAATGCGTACACTGTGGGGAGGCTCATCCGGCTAATTATCGAGGTTGCATAGTAGCCAAAGAAATGCAATCCATCAGAAACAAGACCTGCAAAAAACCTTCTGCCCAAAACACCCAGGTAACTGGTATTAATGCAAAACAAACTCCAGTGGTCAAGAATATTCGACTTTCCGAAACCATTAAAGAAAATCCGAATAAAAAGGTAACATATGCACAAGTAGCATCAAATAAAGTACCCACCATTAATAAATCGAGCGATTCTACTCTAAATAAATTAGACGAGATTCTAAAACTCATGTCGTCATTCGATGACCGCCTGCGAAGACTTGAAAATATCAGAACAAAATAATGGATATGGAGTTGAAGATATTGGCATGGAATTCTAATGGGCTACTACAACATCAACATGAGTTACAAGTAGTCCTAGATACCGAAAATATCGACGTATGTTTGATCTCCGAAACACATTTCACAAAAGAATCTTATATAAAATTCAAAGGGTATAAAGTTTACCACGCTCTACATCCCCATAATTCAGCCAGAGGAGGTAGTGCTGTTATAATAAAAGAGAATATTTACCACTACGAAGAAAGTAAATACGAGGAGTTAGAAATCCAAGCAGTGGCAGTAAATATCAAAACAGAACGATACCCTATCACAATCGTAGCCATATACTGCCCACCACGGCATTCTCTAAAAAAACATGAATACCTAAGATTCTTGGAACAATATGGTCACAGATTTATAATAGGTGGAGACTTTAACGCCAAAAATATTTTCTGGGGCTCAAGACTAACAACAACAAAAGGAAAAGAACTTCTAAGTGCGATCAAAGAAATGAGATGCGATGTAGTCAGTACTGGGATGCCAACGTACTGGCCTACTGATCCTCGAAAAATTCCAGATCTGATAGATTTCTTTATATCTAAGAATATCTCACCAAAATACCTTAGTATTGAAGGAAAATATGACATGAATTCGGACCATTCACCGATAATGTTAATAATTAATAAACACACTATTGCAGTCAATGAAACTAAGCTTACTCTAGTGAATAAGAATACAGACTGGGAGAGCTTTAAGATAGAATTAGACAGTGTTATAAACCTACAGGTCCCCTTGAAAAATCCAGATCAACTCAATATGGAACTAGCTAAATTCATAGCTGACATACAAAAGTCGGCCTGGAATAATACGCCTACAACAAAAAAATGGAGTCGGGGTACCACCTATCCTAAGGAAATTATCGACCTCATTAAAATAAAGAGAAAGCAAAGAAAAAAGTGGCATGCTTCTAGGTCACCACAAGATAAAAGAATACTAAATAAACTCACCAAAACAATCAAGAAAGCTATCGAAAATTACAATGAATATAAATTAAATGATTACCTACAAAACTTGAGTGGTGATAGAGAAACGGACTATTCTCTTTGGAAAGTAACTGGAAATCTAAAAAGACCCATCACACATATACCACCTATTAAAGAGCAAAATGGAACATGGGCCATCAACAACACTCAAAAAGCTAATAGATTTGCTCAACACCTGGAAGATATATTCCAACCAAATGAAGGTCATCCAATTGATTTCTGTGAGAATGAAGAAAATCAAGATGATCTGCAAAAGATTAGACTTGCGACACCAAAGGAAGTATCTAAAGAAATAATGTACAACTTAAGCAAAAAGAAATCTCCGGGATACGATCTTATTACCGGAGAAATCTTAAGAAATCTACCTCGAAAAGCTTTAGTGAAACTTACCAATCTCATAAATGCGTCATTTCGACTGAAACATGTACCTGAGCTATGGAAAGTCGCTGAAGTTATCTTGATTGCTAAACCCGGGAAACCACCTCATGAAACAACCTCTTATAGACCGATCTCTTTATTACCAGTAATTTCAAAATTATTTGAAAAACTGTTACTTAAGAGACTAAAACCCCTACTAGAAGACAGAAAATTAATACCAGATCACCAATTTGGATTCCGAGAAAAACACTCAACAATAGACCAAGTCCACAGAATTGCTGATATAATAGAGAAATCATTAGAAGATAAGAAAGTGTGTTCTACTGTATTTTTAGACGTAGCGCAAGCTTTCGATAAAGTGTGGCACGAAGGGCTTATCTATAAACTCAGAATTATGCTACCAAAGTCATTTGCCGATATTCTTAAGTCATATATTTCGAACAGATGGTTTAGAGTTCGTCAAGAAGATGCATATTCTGAACTCAAGGAAATTAAAGCTGGGGTACCGCAAGGAAGTGTTTTAGGTCCGGTCCTGTACTTATTATACACCTGTGATATTCCAGCACTAGAAAATAATACCATTGCAACATTTGCTGACGATACTGCCATAATAGGAACTGGAGAAAGTCACGAAGAAGCAGTGGAAAAAGTACAAGTTGCCATAAACAAAGTCAATGAATGGACTATAAAGTGGCGAATTAAACTTAACGAGTCTAAATCAATGCATATAGATTTCACCAATAAGCTACCGCAATATCACCCGATTTACTTAAATCGGCAACTTATCCCCTACGTAAATACAGCGAAGTACCTGGGTATGACGCTAGACACAAAGCTTCGATGGAAAGCTCATGTTAAAAAGAAACGCGAGGAATTAGAATTACGATATAACAAAATGCATTGGCTGCTTGGAAGGCATTCTAAGCTCTCATTACATAATAAGCTTATGCTATATAAGCAAGTTCTGATGCCTGTATGGACGTATGGTATACAACTCTGGGGGTGTACTAAATCCAGCAATATTCAAATAATACAGAGATTCCAGAACAAAGTACTCAGGGAAATATCCAATGCACCCTGGTACGTCAGAAATCACGATCTCCACAGGGACCTTAAGATGGAGTTCGTGGACAAGATTATACAAAACTACGCAGAAGCTCACCAACATCGACTTCGTCATCATGTGAATCTGGAAGCTGTAAAGCTTCTCGATAACACGAACATTAAAAGAAGACTTAAAAGAACAAAACCGTTCGAACTAGTTTTTAAAAGTGCATAAGTGCAGTGTCAGTGCAGTGCTTGTGTTTGACTAGGTCACAAAAACAAAGTGAACTTATATAATAGAATAAACTAAGGACAGTTATTGGACTGTAAATTAGATATAGAATTTAATTATAAGTAGAAGTTTAAGTTAAAATAATATTGCTAATTAGCCATTAGGCTAGATTGCAGTAAAAATAAGGCTACCGTTATGTAATGGTGCCTTATGGTAGGAAAAAAAAATATATACAAACTAGCTGACCCGGCGAACTTCGTACCGCCAACTTATCTATATGAATAAAACAAATAAACTATCCTAATCCAAAAAAACTATCCTATCTTTCAAGTTGGACCACTCAAGTTCAAACGTCAAGAAGTGGTTTTCAAGTTGGACCAAATTACAGATAGTTACGAAGTTTGATCAAAATCGGTTAAGTAGTTTAGGAGTCCATCGCGGACAAACAACGTGACAGGTAATTTATATATATTAAGATAAAAATGAATGTTGGTAAGCGCATAACTCAAGAATGGATGGACCAATTCGGTTAATTTATTTTTTGTATGTTCCATAAGGTCCACGGAAGGTATTAATACTTATAAAATATACTTATATATAATACTTATTTTTATAATAAAAAAAATTATAATAGATAAGTTGGCGGTACGAAGTTCGCCGTGTCAGCTAGTTATTTATAAAAATTGCTCTTGCTAAAATAGCATCGATCGATGGATATGGTTAATGGATCAATTATCGATCCATATTTAAGGTTAAAAACCAAAATTACCGACATAGCCCAAAGGATGAGAAAGCAATGATGAGTGAAGTAGCAGTATTTCAGTCGTAAAACTGATGGTCCCTGTTATGGCAGCTGATGTTGATGTGTTGGTCCATCGCTATGCGGGCCACGCGCGCGCTGCACTCACTTGAGTCGGCACAGGTACGCCAGCAGCGCCAGCAGCAGCAGCGCCAGCAGCGCCAGCGCGCACGCGAAGGCGGCGAACAGCGGGGAGCGCGCCTGCGCCGCCGCCACGCGCTCCGAGATGCGCACCGACACCGGCACCGACGTCTGCGGGGAAACGGCGCATCATCATCATCATTCATTCATCACCTTCATCATTCAACATCACCCATCAACGGCTCACTACTGAGCGCAGGTCTCCTCTCAGAGATGGGTTATAGGCCGTAGTCCAACCACGCTGGACCAATGCGAATTGGCAGACTTTACACACCTTCAAGAACATTATGAAAAACTCTCAGGTGTGCAGGTTTCCTCACGATGTTTTCCTTCACCGTTGAAGCAAGTGATATTTAATTGCTTAAACGCACTTGACTCCGAAAAGTCAGAGGTGCGTACCCGGGATCGAACCTGCGACCCCCCGAATAGGAGACCACAGTCCTATCCACTAGGCTATCACTGCTTGCGGGGAAGCAGCATGGAGGTAAGGAACCTTCTATTATCTCTGTTATGAACTGACCGTCTGTCACCACGCATTATTTCAGTAATTACTTACTCCTTAATGCTGGACTTATGACGTGTGGTGACGGCAGATCAGAATACAGTTGTCACCACCCCTGCTCCCGCGGGTTTCGTACGAGGCGAATTAGGGAATAGAACGGAGAACGGGCAGCAGCGTCCTCTGTGCTACTACTAACATCTACTGCGATCCGACTCGTCTGCCCAGCGTGGTGATTATGGACAAACCCCTTCCGTTGGGAGAAGCCTTTATTCCAGCAGTGGACTGTTCTATAAATTGATTTTGATGATGAATGTTGGACAATGTTATTTTGGTTGAAATGGATGATCAAAATTTTGAAGTTGAGTTACCAGGTCAAAATAACCCATACCATTTTCATATTCTAAAATAGATAGATATCCTTCAGTCGCTTTGACAAGTGGAAGTAAATAATTGAGAGAATCGTAATATAATTTGTAAGAAGAGCATAATAAGGAGTACGCTTTCCTGGCCCAAGTATCACCAGATGACTGAATGAACCAACTGAAGTGGTGTATGAGTGACAAATGCTAGTATCGGAGAAGAAGATTATGTTCTGGTCACTGAGCTAGCGAAGTAAGTACTGCACCTGTCGCGGCGGAGATCCCGAGTCTACAGCGGTGGCCACGACATGCAAGACTGAAGAGTTGAGGTCTTGAAGTGCCTCCGAGCGCAGGAACACCTCGCCGAATTCGTTAACATACAGCATCCTGCAACATTAAGCCATTCGACTGTTAAGAAAATACACACACGAACTGGGAATCAGAAATATTCAGACACTTTGGGTTTTTCTATCCTGTCCACGCCCTCTTGCCTCTCTTCCTCTGTCCAAAGCAAATCCAAAACATAGTATTACTTACTAGTAAGGTCCAAGCCAACTTGGCACACCAAGGTACTTACTTATCTTGGAAGATGGTACTATTTTTCTAATTCTCACATATCTTACTTGGCATCAATGTAACCCTAAAGTTATCTTGATTGTCGTCTCTGTTGCTGTAGAAGAAGTTAGCAAGTTGTAGTTTGAGATGCCTTTATAGCAGCCGTTGAAGCAGTCGATAGCTTATATTTTTAAAAATATTCCCATACATTTATATCTGAATTGTTACGTTGACGCACACTGGGACTCATCATATCGTTAGCATGTAGACTACCGTATTATTACCAAGTTTACTCCTTTGGATACCATGAAATATCACCTACTTGCGGAGACAACTCCCAGGATGCAGTCGTTGGTGATTGATGCTGTACAATACTTCAAGGAGTAAACTTGCATTTTTCTTCTTCTTTATCAACCTATAAACGTCCACAGCTGGACAAAGATCTCTCGCATGGATTTCCACATGCCTAGGTTTTGCGCCACCTGAATCCAGCCGCTCCCTGAGACTCGTCTGATGTTGTCGGCCAACCAAACTTGCATGACTAAAACCATTGAGCAGCACACAGGGACAAACCCGCCACCTCCCATGGCCCCTCAGCAGCACACAGGGGCAGGTTTTGATTATAATATTATGTATATATTGTGCGTTACTTGGCGTCGGGCCCGCTGAGGTGCAGCGCCACGCGGTCCTCCCTGTCGCCGTCGAAGGCGAGCAGCTGGCCGACGCGCGCGGACCCGGCGGCCGGCAGCGCGTCCAGCAGGAACTCGTAGTGCGCGTGCCGGAACCGCGGCTCCCACTCGTTCACGTTCTGTATATATTGTGCGTTACTTGGCATCGGGCCCGCTGAGGTGCAGCGCCACGCGGTCCTCCCTGTCACCGTCGAAGGCGAGCAGCTGGCCGACGCGCGCGGGCCCGGCGGCCGGCAGCGCGTCCAGCAGGAACTCGTAGTGCGCGTGCGGGAACCGCGGCTCCCACTCGTTCACGTTCTGTATATATTGTGCGTTACTTGGCGTCGGGCCCGCTGAGGTGCAGCGCCACGCGGTCCTCCCTGTCGCCGTCGAAGGCGAGCAGCTGGCCGACGCGCGCGGACCCGGCGGCCGGCAGCGCGTCCAGCAGGAACTCGTAGTGCGCGTGCCGGAACCGCGGCTCCCACTCGTTCACGTTCTGTATATATTGTGCGTTACTTGGCGTCGGGCCCGCTGAGGTGCAGCGCCACGCGGTCCTCCCTGTCACCGTCGAAGGCGAGCAGCTGGCCGACGCGCGCGGGCCCGGCGGCCGGCAGCGCGTCCAGCAGGAACTCGTAGTGCGCGTGCCGGAACCGCGGCTCCCACTCGTTCACGTTCTGTATATATTGTGCGTTACTTGGCGTCGGGCCCGCTGAGGTGCAGCGCCACGCGGTCCTCCCTGTCGCCGTCTAAGGCGAGCAGCTGGCCGACGCGCGCGGACCCGGCGGCCGGCAGCGCGTCCAGCAGGAACTCGTAGTGCGCGTGCCGGAACCGCGGCTCCCACTCGTTCACGTTCTGTATATATTGTGCGTTACTTGGCGTCGGGCCCGCTGAGGTGCAGCGCCACGCGGTCCTCCCTGTCGCCGTCGAAGGCGAGCAGCTGGCCGACGCGCGCGGACCCGGCGGCCGGCAGCGCGTCCAGCAGGAACTCGTAGTGCGCGTGCCGGAACCGCGGCTCCCACTCGTTCACGTTCTGTATATATTGTGCGTTACTTGGCGTCGGGCCCGCTGAGGTGCAGCGCCACGCGGTCCTCCCTGTCGCCGTCGAAGGCGAGCAGCTGGCCGACGCGCGCGGGCCCGGCGGCCGGCAGCGCGTCCAGCAGGAACTCGTAGTGCGCGTGCCGGAACCGCGGCTCCCACTCGTTCACGTTCTGTATATATTGTGCGTTACTTGGCGTCGGGCCCGCTGAGGTGCAGCGCCACGCGGTCCTCCCTGTCGCCGTCGAAGGCGAGCAGCTGGCCGACGCGCGCGGGCCCGGCGGCCGGCAGCGCGTCCAGCAGGAACTCGTAGTGCGCGTGCCGGAACCGCGGCTCCCACTCGTTCACGTTCTGCACCGTCACGTTCAGCCACGCCGTGTCGTTCTGTAACACCGACACTAGCCTTTATCGTCGTCATCATCATGAGCAACCCATTAACTTCTCACTACTGAGCGCAGCGCTCCTCTCAGAGGAGGGTTATAGGCCATAGACCACCACACACACCTTTTAGAACATTCCGTGCAGGTTTCCTCACGATGTTTTCCTTCACCCTTGAAGCATGTGAACCTGCAACTCGCAAACAGGAGACCACATTCCTTGTCCCAGTCTCTATTCACCCGAGTTTATCCGCTCCGACACGTAGAACTGTAAAGTGCAACAGTACAGCCGTCCTCACCGTATTGCCGTCCGTGACCATGACCTGGTAGTGGTAGCGGTCCACGTCCTCGTAGTCGAGCGGCTTGCGCAGCAGCACCTCGCCCGCGCTGTTGATGGCGAACCTCTCCAGGAAACTGCGCTCCGACACGTAGAACTGGAGCGGCTTCTGCAGGCACGAGGTTTAAATAACTTTGATACAAGACTCAAACAAGCAAACTTTTGTGAAAACTGAAAAATTCACGTCCACACTTTCCGTTTGCGGAGAGTGGTGAAGAGTAGAAAGAGGAAGGACGAAACATTGCCGAGGAATGAGTCGTGACTGTAGCGGAGCTGCAGGCAAGTGCGTAGCTGTGCTGTCTGCCCCAGAAAGGGGAGAAGGACTATAGGGGCATGTGCATGGTTTTGATAAAAAAGAACTTGTAGGGAGTGAAGAAGGCGCACCGGGAACACGCGAAGAGCAAGTACCGGACGCCCTCCCAGTGTTTCGGCCCATATAACCGCGAGGTTGGAGGGGCCATGGGAGGTGGCGGGTTTCCGTATGCACAAATTTTTGTTTGTACTTGTTTGTGCAGTGGACCAGCTTTAAATTAAGGGATTTACCAGTTTGTTATGGAATGAGTATGTCGACACTGACCTCGTGCAGCGACCGTGTGTGTAACGCAGCCAACACACTGCCGGGCGGCGCGTCCTCCGGCACGGACACCGCGTAGCCGCGCCGCGCGAAGCGCACGCCCGCGTCCGCCGCGCCCGCGTTGATGGCGGCCGACGCGCCCGACGCGCTCGCGCCGGCGTCGGTCGCGCGCCGCACCGTGACCGTGGCGAGCGCGTAGCGGTCTGCGTTGTCCACTTGGGTGGCCTGGGGTCCAACGATATTGAGGTTAACACCTTTTAAGAACGAAAAAGGGCAACATTTTACATGATTAATATTCTTCTTTCCGCTCCAGTTTTTGGAGCTAGGAATATGTGTGACAATGTACATCGGGTGGGATTTGAACTTTTGGTCTTCTTAACCTAGAATTCGGTTTGACGTCCTATCATTGTTTATGATTTTTGAATTGACCTAACATAAAACGCCGTCCAACCCTGTCACCGACTGATATTTTACGTTGTGTTCTCATGCAAATATCGTAGTACACGGGCGCGTTGATGCCCAGGTCGCGGTGAGCATGTCGTGGAGCTAGCGGCTGACGGCTGACCTTGAGCACTACGGTGACAGGCAGCGGGTGCGCCAGCAGGCGCTCGGTGGCGGCCAGCGCGCCGCTGTCGCGGTGCAGGCGCAGCAGCTGCGCGCCGTCGCCGCTCGCGCTGTAGTACACGGGTGCGTTGATGCCCAGGTCGCGGTCCGCCGCGGCGATCGGCCCCGGCGAGACCTCCAGCACGGTGCCCTGGAATTTTATACGATGGAGTACAGGTTTGTAGAATTTAGCTAGGGCCCTTAAATCCATCTTCTTGGAGAGGAGAGTGTTGAGACGAAGGAAACTGTCTCCTTACGTCTTGAGCGTCGTCGGGCACGACGGCGGTGTAGTGCTCGTGCGTGAACTGCGGGTTCTGGTCGTCCGCGTCCAGCACCTCCACGCTGAGCGTGGTGTCGTTGTGGCGCGGCAGCGAGCCCCCGTCCTGCGCGCGCAGCCGCACCGTGAAGTTGCGCAGCGTCTCGTAGTCCAGCGCGCGCTTGATCACTACCGTGCTGTCCAGCTCACTTTGGAACCCGACGAATTCCTGAAACAGACAGGATTATAACAGTTAAATAAGACGCGCCGGACGCCGACGGCTCGGACACGCGCGCTACAATACAATGGTCACGTACAGAGGCAGGCCCCGGCAGCACGGAGTAGCGCACGGTGGCGTGCGGGCCGGGCTGGTCGGGGTCGTGCGCGGGCGCGGCCAGCACGCGCGTGCCCACGGCCGCCAGCTCGGACACGCGCGCTACAATACAATGTTCACGTACAGAGGCAGGCCCCGGCAGCACGGAGTAGCGCACGGTGGCGTGCGGGCCGGGCTGGTCGGGGTCGTGCGCGGGCGCGGCCAGCACGCGCATGCCCACGGCCGCCAGCTCGGACACGCGCGCTACAATACAATGGTCACGTACAGAGGCAGGCCCCGGCAGCACGGAGTAGCGCACGGTGGCGTGCGGGCCGGGCTGGTCGGGGTCGTGCGCGGGCGCGGCCAGCACGCGCGTGCCCACGGCCGCCAGCTCGGACACGCGCGCTACAATACAATGGTCACGTACAGAGGCAGGCCCCGGCAGCACGGAGTAGCGCACGGTGGCGTGCGGGCCGGGCTGGTCGGGGTCGTGCGCGGGCGCGGCCAGCACGCGCGTGCCCACGGCCGCCAGCTCGGACACGCGCGCTACAATACAATGGTCACGTACAGAGGCAGGCCCCGGCAGCACGGAGTAGCGCACGGTGGCGTGCGGGCCGGGCTGGTCGGGGTCGTGCGCGGGCGCGGCCAGCACGCGCGTGCCCACGGCCGCCAGCTCGGACACGCGCGCTACAATACAATGGTCACGTACAGAGGCAGGCCCCGGCAGCACGGAGTAGCGCACGGTGGCGTGCGGGCCGGGCTGGTCGGGGTCGTGCGCGGGCGCGGCCAGCACGCGCGTGCCCACGGCCGCCAGCTCGGACACGCGCGCTACAATACAATGGTCACGTACAGAGGCAGGCCCCGGCAGCACGGAGTAGCGCACGGTGGCGTGCGGGCCGGGCTGGTCGGGGTCGTGCGCGGGCGCGGCCAGCACGCGCGTGCCCACGGCCGCCAGCTCGGACACGCGCGCTACAATACAATGGTCACGTACAGAGGCAGGCCCCGGCAGCACGGAGTAGCGCACGGTGGCGTGCGGGCCGGGCTGGTCGGGGTAGTGCGCGGGCGCGGCCAGCACGCGCGTGCCCACGGCCGCCAGCTCGGACACGCGCGCTACAATACAATGGTCACGTACAGAGGCAGGCCCCGGCAGCACGGAGTAGCGCACGGTGGCGTGCGGGCCGGGCTGGTCGGGGTCGTGCGCGGGCGCGGCCAGCACGCGCGTGCCCACGGCCGCCAGCTCGGACACGCGCGCTACAATACAATGGTCACGTACAGAGGCAGGCCCCGGCAGCACGGAGTAGCGCACGGTGGCGTGCGGGCCGGGCTGGTCGGGGTCGTGCGCGGGCGCGGCCAGCACGCGCGTGCCCACGGCCGCCAGCTCGGACACGCGCGCTACAATACAATGGTCACGTACAGAGGCAGGCCCCGGCAGCACGGAGTAGCGCACGGTGGCGTGCGGGCCGGGCTGGTCGGGGTCGTGCGCGGGCGCGGCCAGCACGCGCGTGCCCACGGCCGCCAGCTCGGACACGCGCGCTACAATACAATGGTCACGTACAGAGGCAGGCCCCGGCAGCACGGAGTAGCGCACGGTGGCGTGCGGGCCGGGCTGGTCGGGGTCGTGCGCGGGCGCGGCCAGCACGCGCGTGCCCACGGCCGCCAGCTCGGACACGCGTGCTACAATACAATGGTCACGTACAGAGGCAGGCCCCGGCAGCACGGAGTAGCGCACGGTGGCGTGCGGGCCGGGCTGGTCGGGGTCGTGCGCGGGCGCGGCCAGCACGCGCGTGCCCACGGCCGCCAGCTCGGACACGCGTGCTACAATACAATGGTCACGTACAGAGGCAGGCCCCGGCAGCACGGAGTAGCGCACGGTGGCGTGCGGGCCGGGCTGGTCGGGGTCGTGCGCGGGCGCGGCCAGCACGCGCGTGCCCACGGCCGCCAGCTCGGACACGCGTGCTACAATACAATGGTCACGTACAGAGGCAGGCCCCGGCAGCACGGAGTAGCGCACGGTGGCGTGCGGGCCGGGCTGGTCGGGGTCGTGCGCGGGCGCGGCCAGCACGCGCGTGCCCACGGCCGCCAGCTCGGACACGCGTGCTACAATACAATGGTCACGTACAGAGGCAGGCCCCGGCAGCACGGAGTAGCGCACGGTGGCGTGCGGGCCGGGCTGGTCGGGGTCGTGCGCGGGCGCGGCCAGCACGCGCGTGCCCACGGCCGCCAGCTCGGACACGCGCGCTACAATACAATGGTCACGTACAGAGGCAGGCCCCGGCAGCACGGAGTAGCGCACGGTGGCGTGCGGGCCGGGCTGGTCGGGGTCGTGCGCGGGCGCGGCCAGCACGCGCGTGCCCACGGCCGCCAGCTCGGACACGCGCGCTACAATACAATGGTCACGTACAGAGGCAGGCCCCGGCAGCACGGAGTAGCGCACGGTGGCGTGCGGGCCGGGCTGGTCGGGGTCGTGCGCGGGCGCGGCCAGCACGCGCGTGCCCACGGCCGCCAGCTCGGACACGCGCGCTACAATACAATGGTCACGTACAGAGGCAGGCCCCGGCAGCACGGAGTAGCGCACGGTGGCGTGCGGGCCGGGCTGGTCGGGGTCGTGCGCGGGCGCGGCCAGCACGCGCGTGCCCACGGCCGCCAGCTCGGACACGCGCGCTACAATACAATGTTCACGTACAGAGGCAGGCCCCGGCAGCACGGAGTAGCGCACGGTGGCGTGCGGGCCGGGCTGGTCGGGGTCGTGCGCGGGCGCGGCCAGCACGCGCGTGCCCACGGCCGCCAGCTCGGACACGCGCGCTACAATACAATGGTCACGTACAGAGGCAGGCCCCGGCAGCACGGAGTAGCGCACGGTGGCGTGCGGGCCGGGCTGGTCGGGGTCGTGCGCGGGCGCGGCCAGCACGCGCGTGCCCACGGCCGCCAGCTCGGACACGCGCGCTACAATACAATGGTCACGTACAGAGGCAGGCCCCGGCAGCACGGAGTAGCGCACGGTGGCGTGCGGGCCGGGCTGGTCGGGGTCGTGCGCGGGCGCGGCCAGCACGCGCGTGCCCACGGCCGCCAGCTCGGACACGCGCGCTACAATACAATGGTCACGTACAGAGGCAGGCCCCGGCAGCACGGAGTAGCGCACGGTGGCGTGCGGGCCGGGCTGGTCGGGGTCGTGCGCGGGCGCGGCCAGCACGCGCGTGCCCACGGCCGCCAGCTCGGACACGCGCGCTACAATACAATGGTCACGTACAGAGGCAGGCCCCGGCAGCACGGAGTAGCGCACGGTGGCGTGCGGGCCGGGCTGGTCGGGGTCGTGCGCGGGCGCGGCCAGCACGCGCGTGCCCACGGCCGCCAGCTCGGACACGCGCGCTACAATACAATGGTCACGTACAGAGGCAGGCCCCGGCAGCACGGAGTAGCGCACGGTGGCGTGCGGGCCGGGCTGGTCGGGGTCGTGCGCGGGCGCGGCCAGCACGCGCGTGCCCACGGCCGCCAGCTCGGACACGCGCGCTACAATACAATGGTCACGTACAGAGGCAGGCCCCGGCAGCACGGAGTAGCGCACGGTGGCGTGCGGGCCGGGCTGGTCGGGGTCGTGCGCGGGCGCGGCCAGCACGCGCGTGCCCACGGCCGCCAGCTCGGACACGCGCGCTACAATACAATGGTCACGTACAGAGGCAGGCCCCGGCAGCACGGAGTAGCGCACGGTGGCGTGCGGGCCGGGCTGGTCGGGGTCGTGCGCGGGCGCGGCCAGCACGCGCGTGCCCACGGCCGCCAGCTCGGACACGCGCGCTACAATACAATGGTCACGTACAGAGGCAGGCCCCGGCAGCACGGAGTAGCGCACGGTGGCGTGCGGGCCGGGCTGGTCGGGGTCGTGCGCGGGCGCGGCCAGCACGCGCGTGCCCACGGCCGCCAGCTCGGACACGCGCGCTACAATACAATGGTCACGTACAGAGGCAGGCCCCGGCAGCACGGAGTAGCGCACGGTGGCGTGCGGGCCGGGCTGGTCGGGGTCGTGCGCGGGCGCGGCCAGCACGCGCGTGCCCACGGCCGCCAGCTCGGACACGCGCGCTACAATACAATGGTCACGTACAGAGGCAGGCCCCGGCAGCACGGAGTAGCGCACGGTGGCGTGCGGGCCGGGCTGGTCGGGGTCGTGCGCGGGCGCGGCCAGCACGCGCGTGCCCACGGCCGCCAGCTCGGACACGCGCGCTACAATACAATGGTCACGTACAGAGGCAGGCCCCGGCAGCACGGAGTAGCGCACGGTGGCGTGCGGGCCGGGCTGGTCGGGGTCGTGCGCGGGCGCGGCCAGCACGCGCGTGCCCACGGCCGCCAGCTCGGACACGCGCGCGCGGTACGGCGCGCCGCGCCACGCCGGCGCGTTGTCGTTCACGTCCCACACGCGCACCGACACCGGGATCACGAAGCTCTGACACAATAAAACAACAAAAATATAGTTAAATTACTTCTTCTTCTTCTTTATCAACCGATAGATGTCCACTGCTGGACAAAGGTCTCTTGCATGGACTTCCACAGGACTCGGTCTTGCGCCGCCTGAATCCAGCGGCTCCCTGCAACTCGTTTGATGTTGTCGGTCCACCTTGTAGGGGGTCTGCCAACATTGCGCTTCCCGGTGCGAGGTCGCCACTCCAGCACCTTGGGACCCCATTGATGTGGCCCGCCCATTTCCACTTCAGTTTCGCAAATCGCTGAGCTATGTCGGTGACTTTGGTTCTCTTACTGACCTCATTTCTGATTCGATCCCGCAGGAAAACTCTGAGCATAGCTCTCTCCATCACCCGCTGAGCGATCCTGAACCTACTTATGAGGCCCTTAATTAGCGACCATGTCTCAGATCCGTAAGTCATCACTGGTAACACGCACTGTTCGAGGACTTTATTTAGTCTTCAGGCACTGAGGGATTTTGAACGATAAGACATCTCGGAGCTTCCCGAACGCTGTCCAGCCGAGTTGGATTCGGCGGTTGATATCTTTTTCGAAATTGGACCTACCTAGCTGGACTGTGTGTCCCAGGTATATATACTCATCAACAATTTCGAGTGCAGAGTTCTCAACAATTACTGGGTGGAGCGGAGCATGAGCATTAGACATGATTTTCGTCTTGATCATGTTCATTTTCAGGCCCACTTGTTGAGAAACCCTGCTGAGATCGTTGAGCATTGTATTGAGGTCTCTCAGAGTCTCTGCCATGACCACTATGTCATCGGCAAATCGCAGGTGAGTGATGTACCTACTCGCCGTTTATGTTGATGCCAAGTCCGTTCCAATCCAGAAGCTTAAAGACGTCCTCCATCGCAGCAGTAAAGAGCTTCGGGGAGATTACGTCTCCTGAGTCCTGTCGCACTCCACGCTGCAAGTGGATTGGCCTCGTAGTCTGGTCCTGTATACGTACTGATATTGTGGCGTTTCATACAAGCACTTCAACACTTGGATACACCGGCAGTCAATCCGGCATCTCTGCAGCGACCTCAACACAGCCAAAGTTTCCACCGAATCGAAGGCTCATAGTCCATAATAGCTAAGCAAAGTGGCCGGTTATACTCTCCCGTCTTTTGTATAGCCTGTCGCAGCATATTAATGTGATCTATGGTACTAAAGCCTATTCGGAATCCGGCTTGCTCGGGAGGCTGGAAGTCGTCGAACCTACGAGCGAGACGATTCGTAATGTCCCTCGAGAACAACTTCTAAACATGACTGAACACCGAGATGGGTCTATAATAATTCTTCAACAAGGTATTATCACCCTTTTTGAAGAACAGAACCACCACGCTCCTGTGCCATGCTTCCGGCGTTATGCCCTCGTGAATGACGGAATTGAACGAAATTGAAAGAGTTTTCCACCCGCTTTCAGAAGTTCCGCAGTGATTCCATCATCACCAGGCGCCTTGCTGTTCTTGAGCTGTTTGAGAGCCATACTAATCTACTACTTGAAAATAATTAGTTTATTTAATTTACTACTTGAAAATAATAATTAGGTCCTACTTAACAACGGTGAAGGAAAACATCGTGAGGAAACCTGCACATCTGAGAGTTCTTCATAATGTTCTCGAAGGTGTGTGAAGTCCGCCAATTCGCATTGGGCCAGCGTGGTGGACCATGGCCTATAACCCTTCCCCGAGAGGAGACCTGCGCTCAGTAGTGAGCCGTTGATGGGTTGCTAATGATGATGATGATGACTGAACAACGACAGAAACGAGATCCTTATGGGAACTATGAGGCTGAGATCTAGAGATGGTACTCTAGCTCTGCTCAAGATAGATTTAAAATGGCACACAAATACGTCCTGATCCTGACATAAATCTTTCTCGTTTTAACTCAGTCTTGATCTAGATCTTGCCTTGGGGTAAGCGATTTAACTCATCGAGTCTTAAAACTGAAGTGGCAAACGGAGCACAGCTCGAAAAACTGCTATCATTGTAGCCCTCCACTAAATGGTAAAGTGATCTCGGGCGAAGTGCTCGCAACCGCAGTACTAGATTGTGTTCTCTAATCTCTAGTGACCTCTATCTAACAGGGGTCGTAAAATACATTTATTTTTCAAATTGAATTGTACCTGCAATATCTCCTACAGTATATTTTATCTCTCTCTATACATCGTGTACTGAAAGTCTGAAAAATGACTGCAGGGTACGTGTGTGTAGCCTAGGTAGCTATTATAGAAACATTTATAAAAATATTGAATAGAAATAAGCACATTTTTTTACCATACAAACTTATTCAATTGATATTAATGCGCTTACTTGTGACAACCCTATGATTAACCGTGAAAATTATGAAGGCGTTATGTTTTCTAGGGTTGTGCTAAGATTGTTATTGGTGAAAACTTTCAGTGTGGTTTATTCAAAAACTATAAGGGCTTCGAGTCCAATACTTGTGCTGAAGAGTTCTATATGAAAGGTACAAAGGTACCCTGCAGGTGTTTTTCGCAATTTCAGTACACGTTGTATATTGTCACACAATTTAATTTACAAGACACTTAAGTTAAGGTGGATTATACGGGTCTGCCCGCGAAATTCAAATTTAATTTGTTTTTTGCAATTTTTAAACTAATACGACAAAGTGTCGACTTTGTGAGTAACTCACGTCAAACTCGATATTCTGACTAATTTCTTAAACTGGACACTTTCAAGTAAAGATTTTTAAATAAACCTGTGAAGATGATACTGCCATTGGCGCAATTAGAATGCCATACGCCTACTTTGTCGTATTAGTTTTCAAAAATGCGAAAAACAAAATTAAATTTGAATTTCGCGGGCAGACCCGTTTAATCAACCTTAAGTTAATGGCTATTTTTTTTGGTAATCAGTTGGCAGTGTCACTGACCGGGTCAGCCGTGTGCCGCCTGTCACACCGCACGTTGACGTAAACGCTGGACGGGCCGAGCTTCTCCTCCCGGTCGAGCGCGCGCCGCAGCGTGACGTTCTTGGAGCCGGCCGCCAGCTCCACGGCCGGGCTCTTCTCCTGGATGCGCAGCGAGATGTCGCCTCCCACCTCACTGGGGTCCCCATTTACGCTTAATGTACCTTCAAATTGAACACAATGCAGATTGAGTTTTGAGTATTTGAACATACTACATACACACACACAAACACACACACACGTACACATACACACACACCCACACATACAACCACACGCGCATACACACGCACACCTTTAATTAATTTCATATGAACTTTAATCGCATGGTTAATGGAAAATTGACCCAATAGTAGATACGAGTAGGTCAGAACTGAGTTACGTATTATTTCCGGTATTTTTTTAACACAGATCTTAGTCATCCATTCATTCAAAATACAAGCACTCATGATTATTTAAAAATAAGTTTTAATGTTATGCGTCAAAAAGTACGATAAGTCTTCATTGCAAGACGTTCTTTGGCGATTTCCCAAAAATTGTCTTTTTTGAATTAAGTCAGTGTTCCATTATGCATGCGTTTTGTACGTAAAGGTAATATTAAAGTAACCTGATAATTGTATAATTTTAGTCATAGGTCAATAAAATTTAAGGAGAGTGAGTGCTGTCGTCTAAAATACAGGTATTTACCTAGTTTAGGGACAGTAGATTTTCTGAAAGTAGATACATATTTAGTCTAAAATAATCATTTATTTACTATTAGAGGTTTTGATTGGAGCTTTGTATATGTTAGTGATAAATTTCTTGTAATTATTATCTTGTAAAAGTTGTTGAGAATAAAGTTATTATTATTTTGTTTCAAGAAATTCTTAGTAGGTACTATACCGGAGTTAGAACGTAGGCTTTGCGGCTGCCCCCGGAGAGTACTTAACCTCTAGCTCTAGAGCCTCTGATCTCTCTCTCTCTCTCTCTCTCTGATCGTGTCAGGTTTCCGCCCCAACGGACTATGCGAGTGAGGGTGTGGACAAACATAGGTGCACTCCGTGTTTGTGCACACACTTGTGCACTATAATATCTCCAGCGTAGATGGCTAATCTGTGTAGAGATCGGCCGCCGTGGCCGGATTCAATTGGGAGGACACTAGGTATTTTATTCAAATTGGAGACAATATTGTACAAAGAAGTAGTAACTCGATCTAGTTATAAAAAAATTCGAACAAGTTGAAAGTTATCTTCTTAAAAAAATATCTCGTTAAAAAGAATTCGGAAGCAAGAATTTCTCCAAATTATTAAATATTTTGTTGTTTAGACTTACCTATAATACTGCCTACTGGTGTATCTTCACTAATGAAAAAGCTCTCCACAGCACCACCGTTCATCAAGTAACATCGACTATCTTGAATAGCTGAAAATATTAACAACATTAATTAGGACTACACGCATAACAACCCCCAGCATTAAAAAATAATAAATAAATGCAACTGTTGCTATCGACTAATTTTTGATGGATAAATGGTTAAGTAGGTACTATCGCATTCATTGTTTTCTTAAATTTGGTGATTGGTGCTCAAGCAATAATACAAGACCAACTTAACAGTTAAAAGTGAGATTGCTTCGCTTAAAACATTGGTGATCATAAACCCTGTTCGTGAGAAACAGCAATTAAAATAAAACTTAAACGAAAAAATATAGAGCAAGAATAATGAAATCGGAACTGATATTAATCCGAGTCACGATACAAATTAAGTTAATGGATTAGTGAATGGACACCAACAGCCGTCAATAAATATAATGGTATCGAAAGCAGGTCATCTTCGAACACTAACTCTATATCCGTTTGAAATATTGAATGAAGGAGTCATCATCATTATCATCGTACCTACGTTACGTTCCCTCTCGTTCCCTCAAATATGGTTGAGCGAAGCAATGGCTGGGGTCATGCGTCATGCTCGTGAACGGGTGCCACCGGCGGGAATGGGGCTACTTTATGTCGGCCCATCTTAAGATAGAAGTTAGTCGGTATGCATTTTTGGAACTTCCCTCATTGTGGAAACACTGCATATATAGCATAGTATTTACTGTATTGTAAATTTGTTTTGAAAAGAGCAACCTCCGAGTTTCTTCCTGGTTCTTCTCGGCAAGAAGGGCATTCCGAACCAGTGGTAGATTCATCAACTATCCAAAAGCACTTGTAAAAGTTTATTTGAATAAAAAATATTTCTATTCTATTCTATTCCTAATTTGTTATCATCATCTCAACCCATGACCGACCCACAACTTGGCACAGGTCTTCTTTAGAATGAAAAGGTTTAGGCCATAGTCCACCACACTGGCCAAGTCCAGATTGGCACACGTCCTCGGGAAGGCTTCCTCACGATGTTTTTCTTCACCGTTAAAGCAAGTGATATTTAATTAATCTAATAAATTAGCAAAAGTTTTCATAGACCGTGCCTGATTAGGATTTGTGGTGGAAAACCTACTTCGTAGCTGGCCGTTTTGCTGACACTGGCCGCTCGTCTGGACGAACAAATTCTACTTCGATGAATGTTATTTTTGTATAAAGAACATGCTCGTAATTTGAATCGTGTGGTAGACTGATGCGTGATTTGATGTGCGCGCTGGTCATTCACATTCGAGATTTCTATCAAGAAGGTCGTGCGAGTTAGACCTATATTTGTATATATTTATATCAGTCAACCTCCGAACCTTGAAGCGAACGCATCTCCTGACCTTTGACATGCAAAAGCAATAAATTCAGTCTATCACACAAAGTACGATCACAACCTAGTTCCGCGATATTGTTTCTCAGTGATATGTAACATTATAAATAGCAATTATAAAGTGGAATATATAATCAATCTTTCATTGATGAGGACCTCCCGGACTCCAGTATGAATTAAGCATTTATTGTAGTGGTTTACCACTATAGATTTAACCCTCTGACTACTTCATGGTAATCTACATAATATTCCAAGCTCTGTATAACTGAAAAATTAATAATGATGATAACTCTTTTACAGGATTAGGAAATGACTCCTTATAACGGGAAAAAAATTGTTACCAAAGGAAGTAAATTGAGGTCGTTTAAAGCATCGGATTAAGCACAAAACGATGAGAATATTCAAATAAAAGACAATGCTATTAAGACATTAGCAAGTTATTAAAGAACCTAATCATAATCATGATAGTTCACAATCAACAATAGAGTTTTCAGTTTTAACACAATGGCTGCAGTTGTATCTGAATATCATACAAACCAAATGATGTAGGATGATTATTAGATAAGTTAATGAATTTACATAGTTAAATGGTTATAACTGGTATATAATATTAAAACTAAGGGACCTACAGACTACAAACTATTTATTGGCCGATGAATAAAGTTTAATTGGATGCTTAACAAGCAAGGAAGTGATCGATTTTTATCAGCTGATTATAGAGAAAAGTACCGGCTAACTCTATGCTAGTGAATAAGCGTTCAGAACTGTGATTTTCTAGGTAAAATAAAATTAACATCGGCTGCATATCAGATGGAAATGATTGCTAGAGTTCTATAAGCAGTTGCAGTGTGACGGACCGATCTGATTAGCCGATCCTCTCTTGCTATTTGCTAAAATGTATTGCTGCAGCAAAACGCCGTAAGTTCAGCCAATGAGCCTGTAGCAATGATTGACGAACAGATTGACGTGAAGAGACGATCAATTAACTCGTCAACGGTCAATCGATCAGTTTAGCTGGCGTGGTGTTATCAGTTTAAGATCCCATGGAACTGTCTACCGATCAATCAAATTTTATGTTTTGCAGGGACCCTAAGGCGAGTGAGATTTTCTAAAAATCTAAAACAAAAAGTATACTATCTAGGTGGGTGCAGTAGCTAGCATTTGTATGCAGTTTATCATTGACAATCCATCAACGTGTGACAATTAAAAACATTTTAGCGTGTTGCGATCTGGAGCGTAAAAATCATAATAATTGGAACAAAAACTAGGTGTGATTAATTGAACCGTTTGATGCGGAGCGTAAAGTGCGAGTTGCGTGATTGATGTACTTGAAATTGTCATTTAACTCATAAATAAGAGAAAACTGAAAGTATGCCTACTTTAAAACACGAATTATTTATTATTTACAATAATTAATTGTTTTAGGCCATAAAGAATTGCTGAGTTATTATAGAAGATTTTCTAAAAACTGTAGGCAACTGTAGACGTAGACGAGACGTGTAGACGAGTTTTGCTGTCTATAAAACTACAATTTGAAAGTATAATACTCAATCATTCAATACTTAAACTGTTTGATAAAAATAGGTGCACTATACAATCTGAAATACAGGTTTCGATATACCTGAGAAATTCGCCAACAGTAAAGTCCAAAGTAAAGTGATATAATACTTAAAGTTGCATTATTTAGAAATCAGCTTTCGTTGCTTTCCCGTGACCTATGGTCTCTGGAGGTACCCAGGGTGCAATTTGCGTGCCTTAACACGACTACGTGATAAAGACGTGATGGTACCCAAATTGCAATATTGAGTACTTATTATTTACGCCAAACCACTCTCTTCAGATAATAGTTTTTAACCTCAATGCGTCTGTGATTATGCAGCCTATTTGTCTTCAGTTACGTCGGTATTGTAAGTATTTCTTCAAGTGTTTACGGTTCAGTGAGTTCTTAAATTTGTCAATTTAGTTGTCTAGAAATGTAGTTCACTGTCTCATACCTACCACTGAAAAACACTAAGTTTATTGAAGAAGTTTTTGTCAATCTCTTTATCTGCTGTGATGACTTGCAATTCTATTTTAGTGCTTACTCTATTGCAAAAACTCATATAACATTTGCTAATAACTACATCAGTGCATTGGGGTGCTTTCCAAAAACCTTTAAGGTTCTGGGTTACTCACCCCGAGAACGTATGGAGAGCGCTATTGCTGCGAGCGCTGGTGGTGGAGGTGACCCTGTTCATATTTGCGATTATTCATAGGTAATACACAACTAAAACTTCAACAGATCTGGCGCTGACCTAAAACTCTTTGTCTTATCCTTAGTCCTAAGTGAAAAGTGGAATGTCGACAGACCCCCTATAATAAAGAGACAAAAAGAACTTGCAGGGAGTCAAGAAGGCACCGGGAAACACGCCAAAAGCAAGTACCGAGCGCCCTCCCAGTGCTTCGGCCCATATAACCGCGAGGTTGGAGGGGCCATGGGAGGTGGCGGGTTTGTCCCTAGACCCCCCTAATAAGTGGACCGACGACACCGATGGGAGCCGTTGGATAGAGGGAAGACCGAGAATCGAGATCTATGGAAGTCCATGCAAAAGACCTTTGTCCAGCAGTAGATGTCTAATAATTGGCATAATAGAAGAAACCTTTATGTGAAAAACTCCTTGGACATTTTCTATTCTTGGGGCATAAACGCAGAGCAGAAAAACCGGCTTTTTTCTGTTCTGAGGTCATAAAAAGATCATATTTTTGTTGGGAGGGTCAATCTATTTCTAGCCTCAATACAAAAGTTTAACACTGCAGTGCGCGGTCAGACGGTCAGCGGTTTCGCCCCGTAGAATCAGCGCCATTTTGAATAGTAAATCGGGCGGAAGTTGCGAGGGGATTTATTGCGATACCATCGTCCGCTGCCCCACTTGTCTCGACGCTCGACGCACCTGCCGGTAGGTAACTGTTTCGATCAAGAAAACCTTTTACCTAAAAAATGCGTTGACCTTTCTGGCCTTTAGTTGCCTTTATTTTTAGTTACTGCGTCATTATATCTCAAATCAGTTCATTAGCTTATAATAACCTGTTGGAATCATTCCGAACCAGTGGTAGACTCATTGACGATTCAAAAGTACTTGTAAAAATTATTTGAATAAAAACATTTCTATTCTATTCTATTCTATTCATCCTGTCCACGTGACTTAACTTTCTATCAGAAATACCTACCAGTTAACTAATGTTACCTACTTGGTAAAGGCTGGTACTTAGTTACTTAGTTGCATTTTGGTAAAAGGTAATGGAATGGAATATTGTTTATTTGCAAAGAATTATTGATAGAGCCGTAGAGAGTTAGTAATTACGTCTGTTTTAAAGCCAGCGTTACAGACATCGGAAGTTATATAGAAAGGAGATCAGAGTGCACCACAAAATAATTGACGTGTGATGAACAATCTAGAGATAGTTCAAGTATGAAAGCTATTTCTGAATGATGCAATTTTTAAATTGACTAGGTATGCTACTTTTAAGTACATCTTTATAGATATAATTCTATAAATTATGGAATTATAATTAGGATTAGTAAAGAAATATTTCTACTATCGTTTGAGCTGGATGTATTTTAGAATCAGCTACTTTCGAAAATATCAACGACTGGGCAAAATTTGGGAGTAGAAAGGAAGCAGTGTTCAAATAAATAACGTTCTTTATTTTTTCTAGGCAAGCGCGATTCATATTTCAAGGCTGCATCTTCACTGCCTATAGTATCTATTTTTAATCTGTCAAATAGTAGTATGTTATATACTTGCGTTTTTTTGCGGTATGTGGAAAATGTTTTGTGTCGTATTAACAACTAGATGATAGATAGATTAAGGTTTTTTTTTCCCGCGGGAACTCTGTAATTTTCCGGGATAAAAAGTAGCATATGTATTGAGCTATCTCCATTCCAAATTGCAGCGAAATCGGTTCATTGGCTGTGGCGTGAAAGAGTAACAAACATCTACCTATCCATCCATACATGATACATCCATCCTCACAAGTAGAAAGTAGGATTTCATAAAAGAACCAAAGTCACCGACATAGCTCAGCGAGTTGCGAAACTGGAGTGGAAATGGGCGAGGCACATAGTTCAAACAGCTGATTATCGTTAGGGTCAAAAGGTGCTGGAGTGGCGACACTGCACGGAAAAGCGCAGTTTTGGCAGCCTCCCACTACCACCGACCGACGATATCAAACAAATCCCAGGGAGCCGTTGGATTCAGGCGGCGCAAGACCGAAGCCTGCGTAAGTCCATGCAAGAGCTCTATCCAGCAGACCCAGCAGTGGACGTCTATCGGTTGAAGAAGAAGAAGAAGAATTCCATTAGGTCTACTGGCGCTGCGGTCACCACTCGGCGCGGCGTAGACGGGGTCGCGAGCCGTCACGCGTGGTCCCGCTGACTCACCGGCACCGCGCACCAGTCCTGCGCTGACCCAGCATTTCCTTGACATTGTTGTGCTCTGCTTTCATTACTTTTTATTACTGAACCAGTTGAAAAATTAAATAAAAATTAAGTGGCACTCGGGGACTGCCGCGGTAAAGCTACTGCATAACATTTTTTATCAACTTATGCAATTATAATATTTATGCAATTTTTTTTTTCATAATAATAATTATGCAAAAAAAATTTAAAAAACAAACAAACAAGAAAAGCAAACTGTCACTACTTCGCGAGTGAGATTCGAACCTGCGACATCATACACCATACGGTAAAGAAAGCGGCCGCTCGCCCACTGCGCCAAACAGAGCTACTTGAGAACCTCTAAAATGTTGAACGCTTACTGAACGACAGTGTTAGGTTTTTTCGTTACGGAATTTCTTGATTCGGTCGCCGCGCTCAAACTGTTTGTCCTAGTTCAAAGCCCGCGATAAAAGCTATGCAATAGCTTAAAAGATGTCCTATGATGATGACGAGTGACGACCCCAACTCTACCTGCAAGTTCCGAAGCAAAAATTCTGACACTGCCTAACTGTATAGAAGTATTGTATCTATAACAACGGTCCCATAAAATTGCTTGCATATCTTCACCAGCTTCTATGTTAACTGTTATAATATTCATAATTTATTCATACCAAAATTTACCTACATCGAAAACAAAAGAAAGCGAAACGAACAGCCGACCACAGCAACCTTTGAAAGAAACTTCTAAGCTATTGCATAAACAAGGGGTTTATTCAACGAATAATGGTGAACCTCTTACAGTAAACGAATTGTGAAATGAAAACAATGAGACAGTAGATAAGGAAATAATAATTGTGGATCGATTTGAACTTTTCGCCACGAATTAGTTGCGTTACATTAGATACAATTTCGTTATCATTTCACGCTAATCATTATGAAATTGATCACAATATTTTATAGGTTAATTAGAATAGAATAAAATAGAAAAGAAATATTTATTATTCAAATAAACTTTTAAGCTATTGCATAGCTTTTATCGCGGGCTTTGAACTAGGACAAACAGTTTGAGCGTGGCATTATATATTCTGTGGCGTGGCGACCGAATCAAGAAATTCCGTAACGAAAAAAACCTAACACCGTCGTTCAGTAAGCGTTCAACATTTTAGAGGTTCTCAAGTAGCTCTGTTTGGCGCAGTGGGCGAGCGGCCGCTTTCGTTACCGTGTGGTGTATGATGTCGCAGGTTCGAATCTCACTCGCGAAGTAGTGACAGTGTGCTTTTCTTGTTTGTTTGTTTTTTTTTTTTGCATAATTTTTATTATGCAAAAAAAATATTGCATAAATATTATAATTGCATAAGTTGATAAAAATGCTATGCAATAGCTCTACCGCGGCAGTCCCCGAGTGCCACTTAATTTTTTTATGCAGTTAGCAGTATGTACTATGCTATAATTTTCATGGATCTACATGATGATTTTAAAGGATGAAAAACATCTCTAACTTTCTCGGATATGCTGAAATACATAAATGGTCCAAGATCCCAGTGCCGCCAGACCTAAGTTATTTTCTCAGCAATTATTTGTGTACGATAGAGTACTGTTCGAATGTCCTTTCAGTATATGCGTACCAGCTAGATTGTGCCGACGGCCAATTTCCAGATACCAGGTGCTAAAGGTAGGTAAAAACTAGAATAACTTATCTTAAATTTTCAGGGCTGATTTTCATATATGTTTTAAAGAATATTGTAAAAATTAATAAATTAATACTGCCAGACGCTTACCGCCGGCGGTTACTTTAGCCAGACGCTTTGAAGCTCCCAAAAATATATATAATTTAAGTTAACTTATATTCTCTGTTCTGATTTTTATACATGATACTCAGGGAACTATTGCGATATTATCTGTAAGCTGCCAGACCTATTGGAAGGGTCAAACATCCCCCCAGACACACATTATGCGTCCCCATATGTATGAGCGCTAGAACATGATTCACTTGTTTAAGTGTGTGAGAGATAATATCATCATACTATAATCGACCGAGCGAAGCGAAGGTCTTTGAGTCTACTTGAGTGAATTTGCGCTTGTCCGTCCGTCCGTCCGTCCGTCTGTCAGAGCCTTATAACTTCTGAATTACTGAACGTAATTACTTCAATTTTAGATATAATATGTAAACCGATGGCCTCCAGCCGAAAATGGCTTAAAAAGTTATAAAAATCTTTATTTCAGGGGGGCTCTCATAGAAGCGAAAGCGAAGAAAAAAAAATTTTTTTGCTTTTCATAGGGTTACAGTACGTCATTTTAAAGATAATTTGGAACAGAGTACAAAAGTATTTTTTTTTTTATTTTTTTCCTAAAATTGACGAAATGGGGGGCTTTCAAAGTGGAGATTATATTTGACCTCACAACGGAATAACCATTGAGAGCTGGGGCTTGAAAGTTTTATAATTTTAGCGTAATATCATGTAGTTGAACAACAAATACTAAAATTAGATAAATGTAATAAGGAAACTAAATTATTTAACTTTTAATGAGCAGCAACAACAGAACTTCACAATGATGTCAATAGATGGCGCTCTCATCTCATATAGCAAATGCAGCTTATATGTAACATAATATATTCAATTAAAATTATTATTTAGTCATTTAGCAAACATCAATAAAACTTCACGTTGCAGTTTGTTTTTACATGTTTTCTGATCGTGTCGATAGTTGACGCTGTGTACAAGTAATTTAATTTGAATGTTCCAAAAAACTATACCTAAGTTTGATTGAGGCCTTGAGGATTTCACTTTAACAGTTCCCTAACCTTTACGGGCTACATATGTTAAGTTAGTTGACACTTTCTGTCAACTTTGTTATTACAAACCTCTATGGGACAACTAAAGGTGAAAATGACATATGGGATGTTAGGATTGTATTTAGGGGCTACCTACGTAAAGAGACTTCTACAAAGGGGATGATTTAGGTATGGTTGGTGAAAACGGGCATAATAATAATGTCAATTTTGATCGTCATGTATCTATTGAATGAATAAGTAATTATGGGAAACCGTTACCGCGAGGTCTCAGTTCGGGGCGAACCACTAGTATTATAAATGCGAAAGTGTGTTTGTTGGTTTGTCCTTCAATCACTCTGCAATAGAGCTATGGATCGACGTGATTTTTTGCCTGGGTATAGCTTAGGATCTAGAGAGAGAGAACTATTGCAATATCTTCTGCAAGCTATACACAGGCAAAAAATCACGTCGATCCATAGCTCTATTGCAGAGTGATTGAAGGACAAACCAACAAACACACTTTCGCATTTATAATATTATAGTATGATGATATTATCTCTCACACACTTAAACAAGTGAATCATGTTCTAGCGCTCATACATATGGGGACGCATAATGTGTGTCTGGGGGGATGTTTGACCCTTCCAATAGGTCTGGCAGCTTACAGATAATATCGCAATAGTTCCCTGAGTATCATGTATAAAAATCAGAACAGAGAATATAAGTTAACTTAAATTATATATATTTTTGGGAGCTTCAAAGCGTCTGGCTAAAGTAACCGCCGGCGGTAAGCGTCTGGCAGTATTAATTTATTAATTTTTACAATATTCTTTAAAACATATATGAAAATCAGCCCTGAAAATTTAAGATAAGTTATTCTAGTTTTTACCTACCTTTAGCACCTGGTATCTGGAAATTGGCCGTCGGCACAATCTAGCTGGTACGCATATACTGAAAGGACATTCGAACAGTACTCTATCGTACACAAATAATTGCTGAGAAAATAACTTAGGTCTGGCGGCACTGGGATCTTGCTCTAAAAAGGGACCTACATAATATTATGTACCCTAATATTTTCCCTTGCGAGACACAGCCACGGCTACAAACGTAGAAATCTGCGATTTCCTATTGTACCCACTTATGTACAATGTAGTATTTAATTAGTTATTACTTATGCTAAAACCTGAGTTATATAATAGCGACGACCTTGAGGATGTGTGGTTGATAATGGGAGGAAACATGAATTGTTGTTGTAATTTAACTGAACAGGTAGGCCTGCCCGATGGCTCACATCCTCCTGCCTCTAGATTCTAGAACAATGCCCCTCCGACATTGGTAAATCTACCTCCAAGAAAACTAAATTTAAAATTACAGTTCCAAAACTCAAAAGTCATTAGTACATTTTTAACTTAATTTTTGATGTGAAAGCCTGTCTTACGGTATGTTGAGCAATTTTTAATATGTACGGGATAGGTAATCTTATTATGTGGGTTCCCGCTACCAGTATGCTCAGTCCGAGATTTAATTCGTTTGATCGTAAAAGTAAACGATGACATTAACATTAAAATAAAATGAACCATATTATAATAAGTACCGAGTTAAAGTCACAAATTCAAATCAATACAGACAATTTTAATTTGGAGCGTTTTCGTTTAGTAAACGTATAAGAATTAATACATAGGTACACGAAATTGAACTCTAATTCAATACTGTTATGGTTAATCTTACTTTGATGCTAATGTCATCGTTTACTATTACGATCCAACGAATTAAAACTAGGACTAAGCAAGAAGAATATCTGTAGTTAATTAATTACCTACTCTAGGTATAAGTATGAATTGTTTTCACTTCTGTTTTTTCTTTATAAATACTTCATTGTGTGTCGTGACGGCTTTTTCTTGGTATTATTTGGGTAAGTATTAATTGGATGTAATCAATGAAAAACTGTTGTACCTGATACCTAGATTATTAATAATGAAGTTCCATTACAATGAATGTACCTACTCTTTGAAAAGGATTGCCTATTTTGATATGATTTATTGATAGCCATTACTTATTTACCGCAATTCGTTCATACGATCACAGAATATATGATAATAGTACTACGTAATACGATCTTGAGTAAACTCTCGATCACTGAAACTATTAATTGGAATCATTAAATGCTAATCTAACGTCGATATTAAATAGAGTTAAGGTGAATTAATCTGAATTACAAGATCCATTATTTTGTAGTAGGTAATCGAAGTATAATTATATGGTGCCTAGCAGTTTTTTAATGTTTCCCATTCGGTTCCTCAGGAACGATGCCAGAGACCTTTTTAATGCGAACTCTTGCACTGAGTCTTGAAAAAGTGTCAACTCACGATGTTTGTGAAGTGGTAATATTATGACAAGTAAGCACGTATACGTATTACATCACATACAGTAATACAAGTGGCAAGTACAGCTACTATTGCGCTATATCCGCTATAATATCAGTGATATTTTCTAGCTGCCAAATCCCGGGATGTTTTATGTATAACCACAAATAACTTTACGCTTTAAGTAAGAATAGTAATTTATTTCCACGCCTAATCCGTTAGAAATCACAATTTTTATAGTGTACACTGTACAATTGAAATAACCTTTAAATATTAATAAAGTAAATATCATAAGCGAAAACGGAACGGAAAACTTTTAGCAACATACCTACCTATTCGTTATAAAACTTATAAATAACTAGCTGATGCCCGCGACTTCGTCCGCATGGATTTAGTTTTTAAAACTCCCGCGGGAACTCTTTCATTATGCGAGATAAAAAGTAGCTCTCCCGGTCTGAGGAACCACTACTACATCCATTACTATACCCATGCAAAAAATCGCATCAATCCGCTGTTCTGTTTTTTTTTTTTAAAGTATCCTATGTCCGTCTCCTGGTGCTAAGCTACCTCTCTACCAATTTTCAGCCAAATCGGTTCATCCGTTCTTGAGTTATAAATAGTGTAACTAACACCACTTTCTTTTATATATATATAGATAATTAAAAATTGGGCTGAATTATTTTTCGCCCAAAAGCATCACATGACCAAGGGGTCAAACAACCATTACAAAGATGAAACTAGAAAGCTTTTGAGGAGGCATATACCTACCTGTCAATATTCAACTACCTACGCTTTTTCTGTGATGATTTGAAAATTTTATATCACTACAGACCATCTTTTCTGTTTCTACGCAGTTGTAGCAAAACGTAATACTTACGTACCTAATATCGCTTGTTAGTTCGTCATTGTAATACGGTACCTAATACTTATATCGCTTGTTGGTTTGGCATTGCCCGTAGGTTGTAACTAACGACGACCAAAGTCTCCCATCAGACCACACAAATAATTGTGAAATTGTAAATTCACCGTGGCCAAAAATTATTTAGAGTATAGGTAACATTTACGTAGACCTTTTGATACATAATATTATTTGTGTTGCGCTAGAACCCCGATTATACGTAAAATGTAAATCGAAGGAAGTGCCGGCCCCACAACAATAGCACCTCCACCCAAGCAGATCACTGCCTTCCTTGACGGCTGTGTACTCGTATAGACAGCTACTGTCTACTGTCCCCTCGCCACTCGCAACTTGCCTGTGACAATTCTATTGAAATTCAAACTCAACTGCCGCAACGTCCTATGGATATTGCAGTAATATACCAGCGAAGTCTTTATTATGCAAATTAAGTCATTAGTATGCGAAATATAATTATTTTAGTAGCTGCTATTACCTACTATTTAATAGGTTTTTGTAAGTAGGTATATCCTGATTCGTATGTAGGTAATACCTGAGGCATAATTGTATTCTATCGAGATTTCTTTCATGGCTAACTTGTGACTCATACAAGTCAAGACGCTACCACCAATTCAGATAGTAGTTAGTTCAGACTTCAGAGGCGTCAAGGTCTATAATTTCGTAAAGTTTCCTACCCATAATGTAATGATACCACATACTAACTACGAGTAGGTATGAAATAAATGTCGTCATGAAGATATAATTAGGAAATTATAAAAACCATTACTTCAGGTTCAAGCGGTTAGTTCTACAACCCCTAATGTACTTACAGTAATGAAAGCTATAATCGTAGCACAAACTTTTTCTAACGTGCATGGGAAATGTTTGCATTGAATCATGAAATACCGTGATTCAGGCCAAACAAAACGAAGAATACTTGTTAGTTGGTAAACAAAGAAAAAGTACCTACTGCATCGACGCCATAGCTGTAAATGTAGATGCTATCTGTACATGTATATTGTATTGTAGGTACATAGTAGACCGTAAAAAGTGCACCGAACTGCAGCTCCGACACACAATTATTACGTTTGATGTAGGGACAACGTAAAAAAGTTATGCGTAGTCATCTTGTAGTCATACATAAAAAATACATTAAACGTGACGAACTAATACGTATTGGAACGAAATTCCTTATCGCGCGTTGCGAAAGGGGGCTAGACTGAAATTAAGACCAAAAGTTGTAACGACACTTTTTCATGGCCTAAAAAATATCTTATATAATAATTTCAACGGGTTGTGTATCGCTCCCGTGGCTCAATCGGCTCGCGTGCGGCTGTTAAGAGCGTGTGTAACCCCAAAAAAAATCAGATTTCGCGATGAGATAAAACATAGCCACAACCTCATGTGAGGCGCGACAAAAGATAGCGTTTTGCGCGGAATAGGAGTGTAGTAAGCGCCAAAATACTTTGTAACTCGTAAAATATTAATTTTATTTTGCTAGGCTACTCCCTTGATAATATCAATCGGAATTTAATGTAAAAATTTTGACTCTGTAATATGCAACACATTGAAAATAAATGAATATTGGTTAAAAATTAGACCTAACTTCGCGATTTTTTATTATCGAACAAATTTCATCATTTTATGTTTTTGCCCAGACACGTCCCTTGGCAGTATGATGTAATTCTTGCGTGTTTTTTTTCGGATAATTGAAACTTGATCTACTACTGTAAAAATCAAATCTGTTTACTGTTAACGAGCGCACACCCACTCTAAACCGAAAGATTGGTGGTTCGAGCCCACCCGGGGGCGCGCAATTTAATTTAAATTTTTTATTTTACAAAATTATTTTAATTTTAATATTTTATAAAATCGACATTTAGGCTTCCCTGGGGTCATTTTGATTTTTATCGATAAAAAAATCATGATAAAAAATGTATACCCGAATAATTATTTTCTTTATACCTCGAATCTGAAGTTAATATTTTTATAATAATAACTTCGTTCCTATCTGGTGTCCCACGACACCACACGACTTTTTTTTAATTCCTTCACGGCTAATAGACTGCAGTGGACGTTAGGCAATACCACAGATTACGAACTGTCGGCGATACGTACCCTGTGCAAATAAACAAATTACGTGGTTCGGACAGTCGTCTCTGACCGTGAATAAATACCGCAAAATTCTAGACTAGAAACTTATTTCAAAATCCTACCAGATTTGAAAAACTTTATTGGGTCAATTTCATATTTCAAAGAAAATTAAGGCAATTGCCAACTTTTTACTGCCGCATGTATTTCTTAGTAGATTTTACTGATATTTGTTTTCTAAGAATCCCGTGGAAACTCTTGTGTGTTTTATAGTAGCTTAGACTCACTAGCTGTCCCACCGCTGCGTAAACGGTTAAAGTTTCGCAAAAATCATGTATGACAGAATTGTTCCCCTTTAAAAGTTCTAAAAAAGTCCGCGAAAGCATAATTATGTCTATCTTTTAAGGTTGGCTCACTATAACCTTTTTTATGCTAACCAAATTTGTTCTAAAATCCTACTAATATTATAAATGCGAAAGTTTGTGAGGATGTTTGGATGGATGGATGGATGTTTGTTACTCTTTAACGTGACAACGAATGAACTGATTTTGCTGAAATTTGGCACAGACATAGATTATAGTCTGGAATAGCACATAGGCTACTTTTTATCCCGGAAAAGCAAACAGTTCCTGCGGGATAGCATCGCTAATTTTTACGCATTTGTCCTTCAAAATACGCCCAATGGAGTTTTAGATTTACGTGATTTTTTGCACAGGTGAAGTTAAGGGCCTGAAAAATGACAAAGGCTACTTTTTATCCCGGGAAAACAAACGGTTCCTGTGGGATATTAGTATGCTACTTTTCACATATTTAGCTTTTAATTACGCGGCATTTATGTATGTATGTATGTATGTATGTATGTATGTATGTATGAATGTATGAATGTATGTATGTATGTATGTATGTATGTATGTATATATATATGTATATTCCTACTGGCTACTACCTATCCGACTACCCTACTTCCTCCTACTTATCCTATTTCCTATTAATCCTATCCTATTAATCCTATTAATATTATAAATGCGAAAGTTTGTGAGGATGTTTGGATGTTTGGATGGATGGATGGATGGATGGATGGATGGATGGATGTTTGTTACTCTTTAACGCGACAACGAATGAACCGTTTTTGCTGAAATTTGGCACAGACATAGATTTTAGTCTGGAATAGCACATAGGCTACTTTTTATCCCGAAAAAGCAAACAGTTAATGCGGGATAGCATCGCTATTTTTTACGCATTTGTCCTTCAAAATACGCGCAATGGAGTTTTAGATTAACGTGGTTTTTTTGCACAGGTAAAGTTAAGAGCCTGAAAAATGACGAAGGCTACTTTTTATCTCGGGAAAACAAACGGTTCCTGCGGGATATTAGTATACTACTTTTCACACATTTATCATTCAATTATGCGCCAACGGAGTTACAGCTTGACGTGGTTTATTGGATAGGCATAGTTGAGGACTTGAAAAGCCCAGGAAAACAAACAGTTCCCGCGGGATATTCATATGCTACTTTTCACATATTAATCCATCAATTATGCGCCAACGAAGTTAAAGATTGAAGTGGTTTTTTTGATAGGCATAGTTGAGGACCTGAAAACAAACAGTTCCCGCGGGATATTCGTATGTTACTTTTCACATACTTATCCTTCAATTATGCGCCAACGGAGTTTTAGATTGAAGTTTCAGATTATTTTTTAGCACAGGTAAAGTTGAGGGCCTGAAGAGTGACAAAGGCTACTTTTTATC
>JARPMR010000085.1:0-52851 GCA_029955525.1 Oeneis ivallda | reverse complement strand
TAACCTAACCTAACCTAACCTAACCTAACCTAACCTAACCTAACCTAACCTAACCTAACCTAACCTAACCTAACCTAACCTAACCTAACCTAACCTAACCTAACCTAACCTAACCTAACCTAACCTAACCTAACCTAACCTAACCTAACCTAACCTAACCTAACCTAACCTAACCTAACCTAACCTAACCTAACCTAACCTAACCTAACCTAACCTAACCTAACCTAACCTAACCTAACCTAACCTAACCTAACCTAACCTAACCTAACCTAACCTAACCTAACCTAACCTAACCTAACCTAACCTAACCTAACCTAACCTAACCTAACCTAACCTAACCTAACCTAACCTAACCTAACCTAACCTAACCTAACCTAACCTAACCTAACCTAACCTAACCTAACCTAACCTAACCTAACCTAACCTAACCTAACCTAACCTAACCTAACCTAACCTAACCTAACCTAACCTAACCTAACCTAACCTAACCTAACCTAACCTAACCTAACCTAACCTAACCTAACCTAACCTAACCTAACCTAACCTAACCTAACCTAACCTAACCTAACCTAACCTAACCTAACCTAACCTAACCTAACCTAACCTAACCTAACCTAACCTAACCTAACCTAACCTAACCTAACCTAACCTAACCTAACCTAACCTAACCTAACCTAACCTAACCTAACCTAACCTAACCTAACCTAACCTAACCTAACCTAACCTAACCTAACCTAACCTAACCTAACCTAACCTAACCTAACCTAACCTAACCTAACCTAACCTAACCTAACCTAACCTAACCTAACCTAACCTAACCTAACCTAACCTAACCTAACCTAACCTAACCTAACCTAACCTAACCTAACCTAACCTAACCTAACCTAACCTAACCTAACCTAACCTAACCTAACCTAACCTAACCTAACCTAACCTAACCTAACCTAACCTAACCTAACCTAACCTAACCTAACCTAACCTAACCTAACCTAACCTAACCTAACCTAACCTAACCTAACCTAACCTAACCTAACCTAACCTAACCTAACCTAACCTAACCTAACCTAACCTAACCTAACCTAACCTAACCTAACCTAACCTAACCTAACCTAACCTAACCTAACCTAACCTAACCTAACCTAACCTAACCTAACCTAACCTAACCTAACCTAACCTAACCTAACCTAACCTAACCTAACCTAACCTAACCTAACCTAACCTAACCTAACCTAACCTAACCTAACCTAACCTAACCTAACCTAACCTAACCTAACCTAACCTAACCTAACCTAACCTAACCTAACCTAACCTAACCTAACCTAACCTAACCTAACCTAACCTAACCTAACCTAACCTAACCTAACCTAACCTAACCTAACCTAACCTAACCTAACCTAACCTAACCTAACCTAACCTAACCTAACCTAACCTAACCTAACCTAACCTAACCTAACCTAACCTAACCTAACCTAACCTAACCTAACCTAACCTAACCTAACCTAACCTAACCTAACCTAACCTAACCTAACCTAACCTAACCTAACCTAACCTAACCTAACCTAACCTAACCTAACCTAACCTAACCTAACCTAACCTAACCTAACCTAACCTAACCTAACCTAACCTAACCTAACCTAACCTAACCTAACCTAACCTAACCTAACCTAACCTAACCTAACCTAACCTAACCTAACCTAACCTAACCTAACCTAACCTAACCTAACCTAACCTAACCTAACCTAACCTAACCTAACCTAACCTAACCTAACCTAACCTAACCTAACCTAACCTAACCTAACCTAACCTAACCTAACCTAACCTAACCTAACCTAACCTAACCTAACCTAACCTAACCTAACCTAACCTAACCTAACCTAACCTAACCTAACCTAACCTAACCTAACCTAACCTAACCTAACCTAACCTAACCTAACCTAACCTAACCTAACCTAACCTAACCTAACCTAACCTAACCTAACCTAACCTAACCTAACCTAACCTAACCTAACCTAACCTAACCTAACCTAACCTAACCTAACCTAACCTAACCTAACCTAACCTAACCTAACCTAACCTAACCTAACCTAACCTAACCTAACCTAACCTAACCTAACCTAACCTAACCTAACCTAACCTAACCAGTCACGCGCGGCCCCCCGGAGCGAGCGGATCGTTTTTGAGCCGCTCCGCGCTCGAAAAATCGAAGTTGCGGGTCAGTTATGGAAAATCAACTAGTGAAATACACTAAAAGTTGCGCGCTGTCGAGCGCTATGCGGATGTGAAAAAATTTTTGAAATTGGACAAGTTTTGTGGGAGATATGACAATTTTTGTGTTTTTAAAAAAAGTGAAAAGTGTTTTTCGCGTGCGGCTTACGATTTTCCGCGGTGCGACTCAGTTTCGAGAGTGCATTTAGGTGCGCCTTGATGAGGCGCATCTTTTAAGACCTTTTGGACATTTTTAGCATAGTGCGCCAGGGAGTTAGGCCCCAATAACTGTGATTTTCGGACACAAAAACTGGTTTTTCGTTAATAACTTTTTAGATAGATCGAGGACATGTTATTATTATTATTTCGTTGTATTAGTGTATAAGTGCTCTACCTGTGTGCCAAACCTCAGATTTCTCTGATAGATAGTTTAAAAGTTATAAGTGTTTTTATAAAAATGACCGTTATGCGAAAACCTGGTTGTACAGCAGCTGGACAGTTTCTTGTTAGAGGCCCAGGTGTGGGATATCCTAACTAAGAAAACGACATTAGGTGCACTCACGGGACATTAAAAACCAGGGGGTGAGGCCACTTTTCCTTCCGCTTTCCCCAATTTTTTTTTTCAATTGTCCATATTTCCAAGCGCTTTATATATATAATTATATAGTTTATTAATATATATTCAGTATCTATCATAGTATATTGCCTGAAAATCTCAGGCCCCTATCTCTTGTAGTTTCTTAGATATTTAACTTTTTGTGGGCGGAGATATTTGTAGAATCCGGTGCTAACTTCACGAGTCGATTTGGAGGGGTTCCCGTGGGGGGATCTTCTCCAAGTTTAGCCTATTTTTAGTTTCTCGGCAATAGCTTTCATATCCACTTTTCAAAATTCTTAATTTCCTTAAAACAAAAAAGTCAATTTCAGTTTCAAATTACGTAACCGAAATAAATAAAAATTTTCAAAAATCCATATCTCCGCCAATATTGCTCCTATCTTCTTCCGGTCTTCTTATATATTCTTAATTTACCGTCGTGCTTCCGACTCCGAAGGCAAAATTTATCTTTTTTATGTATTTCTATTTTTCTTGATTTTTCAAGTTTTGAAAATTGGAGAATAGTTTTAATTAAATAACTCCCCCGTTTTTCCACTAAATTCACCCCGGTTTCTTTACTTATTCATGATTTTTGGCCTGTTACTTAAATCCGAAGTAACATTTTAAAAATTTTCATTAGTTTAATTTTTCGTGTTTTTCCCATTTTTAGAATTTGAGAAAATTTCTTAAAATCCATAACTCTCTTGTTTATTTGTATTTTTCGGCGCGGTTTTCGTATAAATATGTATTTTATGTATCTTTATCATATCCCCCCATAAAACCCCCCTACCCCCCCTTACCCCCCTTAACCCCCCCAACTTAAATTGCGATTCGGACACTCTGTGCCTCGCCCGGACTATTTAGTATTGATAAGAGACAATATTGGCCATGACTCCCACTAGGATCCCAAAACCTAGCGGGGATAAGTCTCCTGCGCCCCTTCATGTTACTGCGGATACGGTTAAGGACCTTGAGACCTACATGACGGTGGTCACTACCTTGACCGCTAAAATAGTGAAGGCCGTACAAGACGGCAAGAGTGTAACCGCGGTTAACAAGCGGGTGATCATCACTGCGGCCGAGGAGATCCGCCGGGCTTCCCATGCCCTGGCTGCGGTCTCCCGGCGCACACAAGACGGAGCGGGACCCTCACACGGGGCCCCCGGCAGTGGCACTGACGGCGGCGCTGTCGCGCATCCCCCCGCCCCCACCGGAGAGGCCAGGCTGGCTGGCTCGGCGGGCTCCCCCATCGGCGATGAACAACTGCGTGCGGAGCTTAAGGTTTGTGTCGGCGAGGTGCGCGGGCTACGCAGAGACCTCGCGGCTGCGACATCCAAGTTCGCCGCTGCGACCGCTGCGACTCGACCTACGTATGCGTCGCTGGCCGGCAAATCAAAACCGACACCGCCGACGGCGGCGGGCATGACATCGGAGACGGCCGCGACGGTTACTGCGTCGCCCCCCCTGCGGACCTCGCCCACTACCACAGTGTCTACACCTACAGCAAGCTATGCAGCGATCGTGACGGCCAAGGGACCTACCAGCAGCAGACAGGAGGCGGTGACTGCGTTCAGGCAGGCAATAACCTACAAGAAGTCGAGCTATGCACCTGTCAAAGTCAAGCCACTGTCGAACAACAAGCTCCGCGTCGAATTCGTTACGGCAGAACAGCGTAACGATACACTAGACCGGCTAAAAGATTCGGACAAGGTGAGCGCGGTGGCGGCCAATAAAACCTGGCCGATGTTTATACTCAAGGGTATATCGAAGGACATCACGGCAGAGGAAATCGTGCACGTCCTCAAGACACAAAATCCGGGAGTCGGGGACCCATCTTGTGAGACCGACATTCAGCTGCGTTTCCTTCGGCAGAATAAAAACACCAACTTATATAACGCTGTGTTGTCAGCGGAGGCCGGAGTCTGGAGGAGGGTGATGGAGCTGGAGCGCGTGAACATAGACCATCAAAGGGTCCGCGTGCACGGCTTCACCCCCTTCCTTCAGTGCCACCGGTGTTTCCAATTCGGTCACACAAAGAAAAACTGTGGTCACGACTCTCCGTCCCCCTGCGCCCACTGCGCCAACACGGCGCACAAGGAGGCCGACTGCCCGGAGAGGGAAAGGGGGGCTTCACCGAGGTGCTATAATTGTATTAACAGAAACGTGAAATTCAACTTAAAAGGGGATGAGGCCCATAGAGCCGATTCATCTTCATGCCCAGTCCTGCGAGCCATGAGGAACCGGGTGGAGTCGAATATCGATTACGGGGTATAGTTCCGAGACTCCCCTCGCTTCCTCATGGCAAGCAAGCACTCTTTAGGGTTTCAATTGTCGATGTTGAGTTGGATTTATGCATAAACCCGTCCGAGTAGAATTTTGTATACAAGAGTTCGGTTTATTTGTTTATTTAGTTGAATTCTGATTAATGAGGTATTCTATCTGTATACTGTCATAGTGGTATTGATATTTATATAAACACATCGCAATTTAATGCGCGCTTGCGCGGGGCCGCTGGAGCCACCCGCCTACGTATCAAATAGCGGAAGCTGGTGCTACCACGGTACCTATTTACAATAGTTCGGTTTATTTGTTTATTTAGTTGAATTCTGATTAATGAGGTATTCTATCTGTATACTGTCACATTGGTATTGTTATTTATATAAACACATCGCAATTTAATGCGCGCTTGCGCGGGGCCGTTGGAGCCACCCGCCTACGTATCAAATAGCGGAAGCTGGTGCTACCACGGTACCTATTTATAATAGTTCGGTTTATTTGTTTATGAGTTATTTTATCTGTATACTGTCATATTGTTAATGTTATTTATATAAACACATCGCAATTTAATGCGCGCTTGCGCGGGGCCGCTGGAGCCACCTGCCTACGTATCAAATAGCGGAAGCTGGTGCTACCACGGTACCTATTTACAATAGTTCGGTTTATCTGTTTATTTAGTTTATAGATCACTGCGATAATTTTAAGGCACTTGTGTGTAAGTGGGCAGGGGAGCGAACGTATCCAATAGCGGTAGCTCCCCTGCTGCACAATCAATCATTGTGTAAATAAAGAAAAACCTTTGTGGCTAAACTAGATTAAGAAAAAAAAAAAAAAAAAAAAAAAAAAACCTAACCTAACCTAACCTAACCTAACCTAACCTAACCTAACCTAACCTAACCTAACCTAACCTAACCTAACCTAACCTAACCTAACCTAACCTAACCTAACCTAACCTAACCTAACCTAACCTAACCTAACCTAACCTAACCTAACCTAACCTAACCTAACCTAACCTAACCTAACCTAACCTAACCTAACCTAACCTAACCTAACCTAACCTAACCTAACCTAACCTAACCTAACCTAACCTAACCTAACCTAACCTAACCTAACCTAACCTAACCTAACCTAACCTAACCTAACCTAACCTAACCTAACCTAACCTAACCTAACCTAACCTAACCTAACCTAACCTAACCTAACCTAACCTAACCTAACCTAACCTAACCTAACCTAACCTAACCTAACCTAACCTAACCTAACCTAACCTAACCTAACCTAACCTAACCTAACCTAACCTAACCTAACCTAACCTAACCTAACCTAACCTAACCTAACCTAACCTAACCTAACCTAACCTAACCTAACCTAACCTAACCTAACCTAACCTAACCTAACCTAACCTAACCTAACCTAACCTAACCTAACCTAACCTAACCTAACCTAACCTAACCTAACCTAACCTAACCTAACCTAACCTAACCTAACCTAACCTAACCTAACCTAACCTAACCTAACCTAACCTAACCTAACCTAACCTAACCTAACCTAACCTAACCTAACCTAACCTAACCTAACCTAACCTAACCTAACCTAACCTAACCTAACCTAACCTAACCTAACCTAACCTAACCTAACCTAACCTAACCTAACCTAACCTAACCTAACCTAACCTAACCTAACCTAACCTAACCTAACCTAACCTAACCTAACCTAACCTAACCTAACCTAACCTAACCTAACCTAACCTAACCTAACCTAACCTAACCTAACCTAACCTAACCTAACCTAACCTAACCTAACCTAACCTAACCTAACCTAACCTAACCTAACCTAACCTAACCTAACCTAACCTAACCTAACCTAACCTAACCTAACCTAACCTAACCTAACCTAACCTAACCTAACCTAACCTAACCTAACCTAACCTAACCTAACCTAACCTAACCTAACCTAACCTAACCTAACCTAACCTAACCTAACCTAACCTAACCTAACCTAACCTAACCTAACCTAACCTAACCTAACCTAACCTAACCTAACCTAACCTAACCTAACCTAACCTAACCTAACCTAACCTAACCTAACCTAACCTAACCTAACCTAACCTAACCAGTCACGCGCGGCCCCCCGGAGCGAGCGGATCGTTTTTGAGCCGCTCCGCGCTCGAAAAATCGAAGTTGCGGGTCAGTTATGGAAAATCAACTAGTGAAATACACTAAAAGTTGCGCGCTGTCGAGCGCTATGCGGATGTGAAAAAATTTTTGAAATTGGACAAGTTTTGTGGGAGATATGACAATTTTTGTGTTTTTAAAAAAAGTGAAAAGTGTTTTTCGCGTGCGGCTTACGATTTTCCGCGGTGCGACTCAGTTTCGAGAGTGCATTTAGGTGCGCCTTGATGAGGCGCATCTTTTAAGACCCTTTGGACATTTTTAGCATAGTGCGCCAGGGAGTTAGGCCCCAATAACTGTGATTTTCGGACACAAAAACTGGTTTTTCGTTAATAACTTTTTAGATAGATCGAGGACATGTTATTATTATTATTTCGTTGTATTAGTGTATAAGTGCTCTACCTGTGTGCCAAACCTCAGATTTCTCTGATAGATAGTTTAAAAGTTATAAGTGTTTTTATAAAAATGACCGTTATGCGAAAACCTGGTTGTACAGCAGCTGGACAGTTTCTTGTTAGAGGCCCAGGTGTGGGATATCCTAACTAAGAAAACGACACTAGGTGCACTCACGGGACATTAAAAACCAGGGGGTGAGGCCACTTTTCCTTCCGCTTTCCCCAATTTTTTTTTTCAATTGTCCATATTTCCAAGCGCTTTATATATATAATTATATAGTTTATTAATATATATTCAGTATCTATCATAGTATATTGCCTGAAAATCTCAGGCCCCTATCTCTTGTAGTTTCTTAGATATTTAACTTTTTGTGGGCGGAGATATTTGTAGAATCCGGTGCTAACTTCACGAGTCGATTTGGAGGGGTTCCCGTGGGGGGATCTTCTCCAAGTTTAGCCTATTTTTAGTTTCTCGGCAATAGCTTTCATATCCACTTTTCAAAATTCTTAATTTCCTTAAAACAAAAAAGTCAATTTCAGTTTCAAATTACGTAACCGAAATAAATAAAAATTTTCAAAAATCCATATCTCCGCCAATATTGCTCCTATCTTCTTCCGGTCTTCTTATATATTCTTAATTTACCGTCGTGCTTCCGACTCCGAAGGCAAAATTTATCTTTTTTATGTATTTCTATTTTTCTTGATTTTTCAAGTTTTGAAAATTGGAGAATAGTTTTAATTAAATAACTCCCCCGTTTTTCCACTAAATTCACCCCGGTTTCTTTACTTATTCATGATTTTTGGTCTGTTACTTAAATCCGAAGTAACATTTTAAAAATTTTCATTAGTTTAATTTTTCGTGTTTTTCCCATTTTTAGAATTTGAGAAAATTTCTTAAAATCCATAACTCTCTTGTTTATTTGTATTTTTCGGCGCGGTTTTCGTATAAATATGTATTTTATGTATCTTTATCATATCCCCCCATAAAACCCCCCTACCCCCCCTTACCCCCCTTAACCCCCCCAACTTAAATTGCGATTCGGACACTCTGTGCCTCGCCCGGACTATTTAGTATTGATAAGAGACAATATTGGCCATGACTCCCACTAGGATCCCAAAACCTAGCGGGGATAAGTCTCCTGCGCCCCTTCATGTTACTGCGGATACGGTTAAGGACCTTGAGACCTACATGACGGTGGTCACTACCTTGACCGCTAAAATAGTGAAGGCCGTACAAGACGGCAAGAGTGTAACCGCGGTTAACAAGCGGGTGATCATCACTGCGGCCGAGGAGATCCGCCGGGCTTCCCATGCCCTGGCTGCGGTCTCCCGGCGCACACAAGACGGAGCGGGACCCTCACACGGGGCCCCCGGCAGTGGCACTGACGGCGGCGCTGTCGCGCATCCCCCCGCCCCCACCGGAGAGGCCAGGCTGGCTGGCTCGGCGGGCTCCCCCATCGGCGATGAACAACTGCGTGCGGAGCTTAAGGTTTGTGTCGGCGAGGTGCGCGGGCTACGCAGAGACCTCGCGGCTGCGACATCCAAGTTCGCCGCTGCGACCGCTGCGACTCGACCTACGTATGCGTCGCTGGCCGGCAAATCAAAACCGACACCGCCGACGGCGGCGGGCATGACATCGGAGACGGCCGCGACGGTTACTGCGTCGCCCCCCCTGCGGACCTCGCCCACTACCACAGTGTCTACACCTACAGCAAGCTATGCAGCGATCGTGACGGCCAAGGGACCTACCAGCAGCAGACAGGAGGCGGTGACTGCGTTCAGGCAGGCAATAACCTACAAGAAGTCGAGCTATGCACCTGTCAAGGTCAAGCCACTGTCGAACAACAAGCTCCGCGTCGAATTCGTTACGGCAGAACAGCGTAACGATACACTAGACCGGCTAAAAGATTCGGACAAGGTGAGCGCGGTGGCGGCCAATAAAACCAGGCCGATGTTTATACTCAAGGGTATATCGAAGGACATCACGGCAGAGGAAATCGTGCACGTTCTCAAGACACAAAATCCGGGAGTCGGGGACCCATCTTGTGAGACCGACATTCAGCTGCGTTTCCTTCGGCAGAATAAAAACACCAACTTATATAACGCTGTGTTGTCAGCGGAGGCCGGAGTCTGGAGGAGGGTGATGGAGCTGGAGCGCGTGAACATAGACCATCAAAGGGTCCGCGTGCACGGCTTCACCCCCTTCCTTCAGTGCCACCGGTGTTTCCAATTCGGTCACACAAAGAAAAACTGTGGTCACGACTCTCCGTCCCCCTGCGCCCACTGCGCCAACACGGCGCACAAGGAGGCCGACTGCCCGGAGAGGGAAAGGGGGGCTTCACCGAGGTGCTATAATTGTATTAACAGAAACGTGAAATTCAACTTAAAAGGGGATGAGGCCCATAGAGCCGATTCATCTTCATGCCCAGTCCTGCGAGCCATGAGGAACCGGGTGGAGTCGAATATCGATTACGGGGTATAGTTCCGAGACTCCCCTCGCTTCCTCATGGCAAGCAAGCACTCTTTAGGGTTTCAATTGTCGATGTTGAGTTGGATTTATGCATAAACCCGTCCGAGTAGAATTTTGTATACAAGAGTTCGGTTTATTTGTTTATTTAGTTGAATTCTGATTAATGAGGTATTCTATCTGTATACTGTCATAGTGGTATTGATATTTATATAAACACATCGCAATTTAATGCGCGCTTGCGCGGGGCCGCTGGAGCCACCCGCCTACGTATCAAATAGCGGAAGCTGGTGCTACCACGGTACCTATTTACAATAGTTCGGTTTATTTGTTTATTTAGTTGAATTCTGATTAATGAGGTATTCTATCTGTATACTGTCACATTGGTATTGTTATTTATATAAACACATCGCAATTTAATGCGCGCTTGCGCGGGGCCGTTGGAGCCACCCGCCTACGTATCAAATAGCGGAAGCTGGTGCTACCACGGTACCTATTTATAATAGTTCGGTTTATTTGTTTATGAGTTATTTTATCTGTATACTGTCATATTGTTAATGTTATTTATATAAACACATCGCAATTTAATGCGCGCTTGCGCGGGGCCGCTGGAGCCACCTGCCTACGTATCAAATAGCGGAAGCTGGTGCTACCACGGTACCTATTTACAATAGTTCGGTTTATCTGTTTATTTAGTTTATAGATCACTGCGATAATTTTAAGGCACTTGTGTGTAAGTGGGCAGGGGAGCGAACGTATCCAATAGCGGTAGCTCCCCTGCTGCACAATCAATCATTGTGTAAATAAAGAAAAACCTTTGTGGCTAAACTAGATTAAGAAAAAAAAAAAAAAAAAAAAAAAAAAAAAAAAAAAAAAAAAAAAAAAAAACCTAACCTAACCTAACCTAACCTAACCTAACCTAACCTAACCTAACCTAACCTAACCTAACCTAACCTAACCTAACCTAACCTAACCTAACCTAACCTAACCTAACCTAACCTAACCTAACCTAACCTAACCTAACCTAACCTAACCTAACCTAACCTAACCTAACCTAACCTAACCTAACCTAACCTAACCTAACCTAACCTAACCTAACCTAACCTAACCTAACCTAACCTAACCTAACCTAACCTAACCTAACCTAACCTAACCTAACCTAACCTAACCTAACCTAACCATTCCGCGGCTCCCCGCTACCGAAAGCGCGCGTGTACAGAGTGTTTTTACCGAGGCTCCGCGCATTTTAAAGTTTATAAAAATCTAAAAAGTGGTTTTTTCGCAACATATCACTAAGTGCTGCATATCAAAAGTTGCGTAATCGTTAGATCTACGTTCTGGTGAAAAGTTTTCAAAAATCGGTGCAGAATTGGAAGTGCAGTGACCAAAAAACCGTAAAGTTTGAGAATTTTCAAACTTTGACGACGTACGCCGTCGTTTAAAGATCGATAACCCATTTATTTTATTACGCTGTTCGACGCGCCTCAGTGAGCTCTTCAACTGGACACCTCATCCGGATTTTTTCCGTGCATACGCACGGAGATATTCCAGAAAAACCAGATACCACGTGCCCACGTGGTCCAAGTTCCCGGCTACAGAGGGCGCTGTTTTTGGTCTCATTCGACGGGATACTACGCGAGCTGCACGGAGACACCTCGTTTATTAAAATAAGTTAAGTGGTTGCGGAGTTATAGCATCCTAAAAATTTGTCAAAATTTCAAAATTTTTTATTTCTAAATTTAAAGCGGTACCCCCCAATTATTTTTTGTTCATTAAATAGTATTCAACTAGTTCTACAACCATTCCTAATTTCATAATTTTCGGCCCAATAGTTTTTTAGTTATAAATTTTTGAATATTAGAGGTTATGTACCACGTGGCACGTGGTACTTAAAATAAGGGTGCAATAACTCCGCGACACATCGCTAAAATTAGCCCCATGGTAGGTTAGGCCCGCGATAATTTTATTTTAATTTTATTGTATTTTAAAAATTTATTATTGAAATTTTTGTGTAAAAATTTATGTTTTTCGACCCCCATAAATCGGGGGTAAGTATATTATTTAATTCGTTAGTAAATTCAAACAGCTCTTTAAAAACCCTATCCAACGAGCCCAAACTCGGGCGGATTAAACCAAATATTGACTAAGTTAGGGTTTTCATTTAAAGTGGCGGCCATATTGGCGGCCATCTTTAAAAATTATATAGGGCCATAACTCAGCTTGGAGTTGTCACAGAAAGCTGCGGTTTCTTTTGTCAACAAATTAGCGGTGAACTCTATCGTCTAAGCCTGTCTACGACCCCGGATAGAGTCGACCCCCAAACGTCAAAACTGAGACGGGGAGCAGATAGCTCACAGATAGACAAACACGGCGAGCCGTCGCACTCTTTCCTGCGACGACTGGTTCCCGAGTTATAAATTTTTCAAAATCGGTCTAGACCTAGGCAACTTTTTGGTCGGCCATTTTGAATAATTTCAAACAAGAATATCTCGGGAACCACTGCTCGTAGCGCAGTGCGGTTTTCTTTGCCGACAAGCCCACGGTAAGGGCTACAAAGAGACGTATAAGGGCGACTCTATCTGGAGTTTTCGGTAGAGTCGCGGTAGAGTCGAGCTCTACTGAGCTGCGGGATATAGTTTAAGTAGTTTTAATTATTATTTTATTAATTTTCGACATTTACGAACTGCTATTGCAGTAATAACAAAGACAAAATACTTTATTTAGAGCTATTGCTCAATCCTTTGACCCTTAAATTATTATTTTATATATATTATTTTACTTTACTTGACGCAGCCCTCTAAACAGTAAACATGTTCCGGACCCCCAAAAGATTATCAGGGGAATCCAGCCCACCTTCTGGCTCCCCCCCAATATCACCTCCAAAAGTGGAGAAAAAACTAATCAGACGGAGCCTGGAGAAGTGGGAGGCAACAATAGCGGGGCCTTCCACCTCCAAGCCACAAATGACACAGGCTGTAACCACAGCAGCAAAATTAACTACGCAAAAAGGGGGGAAAAGCCCTAAGAAAGTAGAGACCACCGCTCGCCCACCAGTGACGACCACACATAAGGATAGATTAAAAGAAGCTGAAGCGTGGATCGCAAAGGCAAGATCCTCGCTGGACCTGTCCAGGAACTTAAAAAAGGAGTATAAAGACTCCATACTAGGTGCCCTGGACAGGCTCAGGGAGCTGCTGGCAGCCTCTGAGGCGGCGCTGGGGGCCGGGAGGGCCCGAATGGGGCCCGCGAGCGCCGGGAGTGCGGAGTCGCTCCATAAGGATGCCGACTCCACATTCACGGTGGCCCCGGATCTCGGCTTGAGTAGTAAGCTCGAGGAGCACTCTCGGCTTCTAGCGGAGAACTCGAGGAGGCTGGTGGATCTTAAGGACCAGCTCACGAGGTGCCAGGACGTAATAGACCAGAGATCATACGCCAACGTGGCTGCATCCGAGCCACCGCGACCACTGCAAGGCACCGTACACTCGGTGGTGGTCACATCGAAAAATGTTGCCGAAACAGGCGAACAAGTGCTGGATAGGGTGAGGCGGACCATTGACGCCAAGGAAGGCTGGGTAAAAATCGAGAAAGTCCGGAAGGCTCGAGACCGGAAAGTAATAATGGGTTTCCGTACCGAGGAAGATCGGTGTAAAGCAAAAGAGAGATTGACAGGGGAAGGGACAGGCCTCGCTGTCGAGGAAGTCAAGAACAGGGACCCTCTTCTGGTCCTCAAGGGAGTCTTATCAGTGAATACTGACGAGGACATTACAAAAGCCTTGAGGAACCAGAATAGGGAGTTGTTTGGCAGCCTCGACAGTGGGGATGACCGGATCCTTATTAAATACAGAAAACCAACCCGTAACCCACACTTGGCCAACGTAGTCCTAAGTACCTCTCCTACCCTCTGGAGACGGATCACAGGGATGGGCAGTGTCCATATAGATCTCCAGAGGGTCAGGGCGGAGGACCAGTCACCACTGGTCCAATGCTCGAGGTGCTTGGGATATGGACATAGTAAAAAATTCTGCAAAGAATCCGTGGATGGATGCAGCCATTGTGGAGGGCCACACCTTAAAGCAAATTGTGACGAGTGGGCCGTGGCAGCCCCACCTTCGTGCAGAAACTGCCTGAGGGCAAAGCTCGACAACCGGGAGCACAATGCCTTCAGCAGCGACTGCCCGATCAGGCGGAGGTGGGACGAGCTGGCCCGCTCCACCGTAGCATATTGCTAAGGTTGCGCCGGTTGACACAATGGCCATTAAATTCGTGCAGGCAAATCTTCAACGCAAGAAACTTGCACTTACCGAACTTCTACTTGAGGCCAGAAAACGCGAAATTCAAGTCGCATTGGTGCAGGAACCGTACGTCGGCAGGGAGGGCAGGATATCGGGTCGAAGTGGGGTCAGGGTCTTCCAGTGCGCGGACAACGGGGAGGGCAATGTCAAGGCAGCAATAATTATTTTCAATGCTGACCTCCACGTCATACAATACCCAAAACTCACCACGAACAACATCTCAGTGGTGGGGATCCGAACCAACGCCTGGGAGATTGCCCTGGTCTCGTTCTACTTCGAGCCTGACCAGCCAATGGACCTGTACCTTGCACACTTGCGTAAGATCCGGCTTGAGTTGGGAGCCCAGAGATGGGTGGTCGCAGGCGACTGCAACGCCAAGAATGTGTGGTGGGGAAGTCCCACGACGGATCGCCGTGGCGAGGAACTACGTGGCACCTTAGAAGATCTTGGACTGGTTATACTTAATAAAGGAGAAATTCCTACCTTCGACGTTATAAGAGGCGGACAAAGGTACTGCAGTTATGTGGACATTACGACGGCATCACTGGACCTCCTCGACCTGGTGGACGACTGGCGCGTATGCGAGGACCTAACTACCTCGGACCACAATGGCATCACTTTTAAGCTAAACCTCAAACGCGTCAGACACAACTACATCAAACGTACAACACGAACATACAACACACGGAAAGCCAACTGGACCCGGTTTCATGAGAAACTGGGCCAAGTTTTGCAATCCAACAATATCACAGCCACTAACATTACACACATAGAAACAGTAACACAATTAGAAGAGACCATACACAAACTCATACATGCAATGATTGACGCGAGTGAGCATGCAATTCCAAAAATTAAAAAGAAAGAAACACTTTCGGTGCCATGGTGGTCCGACGAGCTGGCGACGCTAAAGCGCGAGGTGGCTACCAAGAAGAGAAGGATCCGGTGTGCGGCACCGATTCGTCGCGCCAAAGTGGTCGATGAGTACCTGGAGGCAAAAACCAGGTACGAGGCCGAGGAAAAGGAAGCACAGACCAGATCTTGGAAAAACTTTTGCGAGAAGCAAGACCGGGAATCTCTCTGGGGGGGGATTTACAGGGTGCTGGGCAGGACAACCAAACGGGAGGAGGACCCACCACTGATAGTGGATGGCATAGAATTCGATGCCAAAAGTTCGGCCCGTCTCATGGCTGAGACTTTCTACCCTGGGGACTCCGAAGAGCACGACTCCGAGGAGCACCGGCGGGTGAGAGTCCTGGCCGAATCCATAGATATTGAGACTACCTCAGACACGCGGGACCCTCCCTTTACTCTCCTGGAATTAAAATTGGCAAGCTCCTCCTTTAATCCGAAGAAGGCTCCAGGTGCGGATGGCCTCACCGCTGATATATGTCTGCGCACCATAAACCTAGACCCGGAGCTCTTCCTGTGCCTGTTTAACCGGTGCCTGGCACTCCACTACTTTCCCAGGGCCTGGAAGGAGGCCACGGTGATCTTCCTCCGGAAGCCGGGGAAGCCCACCTATACGGCTCCCAAGTCATATCGTCCCATTGGACTCCTTCCTGTACTTGGCAAGGTGCTGGAAAAGATGCTTGTCGCCAGGCTGCAATATCACCTTGCACCCAACCTTAGCACCCGCCAGTTTGGCTTTATGCCCCAGCGTAGCACCGAAGATGCCCTCTATACCTTAGTGAAGCACATAAGACAAAACTTGGAGAGAAAGAAAATAGTTGTCCTGATTTCATTGGATATAGAGGGCGCCTTCGACAACGCTTGGTGGCCAAAAATAAAAGTCAGATTGGTGGAAGAGAAATGCCCCATAAATATCCGGCGACTTATGAGCAGTTACCTGAGCGACAGGCGAGTTAGAGTTAGATACTGTGGAGAAGAGCATGTGATAGGTACTGGGAAGGGGTGTGTGCAGGGATCTATCGGTGGACCAATATTATGGAACTTACTCTTGGACCCATTGCTTCGAGACCTGGAAACCAGTGGAGAGTATGTACAGGCTTTTGCTGATGATGTGGTGATGGTATTTGAAGGTGACACGGCCCTCGAGATCGAGCAGCGGGCCAATGCCGCCCTAGAACGTGTCGCGGCGTGGGGAACAGCTAATAAACTTCGTTTTGCGCCTCAAAAGACCAATGCAATGGTTATGACGCGCAGACTGAAGTACGACAACCCACGCCTTCACATGGGCGGGGTCGACATTGTCTTGACCGATGAAATTAAGCTATTGGGAGTTACCATAGACCGAAAACTAACATTCAACTCCCATGTTGCGAACGTCTGTAGACGCGCGGTCGCCTTTTATCATCAACTGGCACGAGCAGCCAAGATAAGCTGGGGCCTTCACTCCGGAATAATCCGCATTATTTACACAGCGGTGGTCGAACCGGTAATCCTGTATGCCGCCGGCGTATGGGCGCCTGCGGTGGATAAGCTTGGAATCCAAAAGCAGCTGAACGTGGTCCAGCGTGGCTTCGCACAGAAGCTTTGTAGGGCATACCGCACGGTCTCCCTAAACTCGGCACTGTTACTGGCTGGGATACTCCCCCTGGACCTCCGCGTCCGCGAAGCTGCGGAGCTATATGAAGCGAAGAGGGGGGTGCCCCAGCCAGGGATAGGAGATCGTGAGGTCGAGCGGATGTCCTCAGCCCTACGGTCGCCACATCCCGCCTGTCATGTCGACATTGAGCTCGAATATCTGGTGGACCAAGAACAACTCGCGGCTAACAATGCGAACGATTTCAACATTTATACAGACGGCAGTAAGATTGAGGGCAAGGTGGGTGCGGCGCTATCCATATGGAGTGGTGCAGTCGAAACCAATGCCCTCAAGCTTACCTTGCCGTCGTATTGCACAGTTTACCAGGCGGAGCTCCTGGCGATATGCCGGGCGGCACAAATTGCTGCGGAAAAATTGGCCGGATCGGTCGGCATCTACTCCGATTCATTATCGGCGCTCCAAACTTTGCAGAACCCAAAGGCCCTCCACCCCCTAGCCGTAGAGGCACGGGGGTTTTTGCGTGGTGCTTTGCTCCAGAGCAGACGTATAAGTCTGTTCTGGATCAAGGCCCACGCAGGACTGGAGGGGAATGAGCGTGCCGATCACCTGGCCAAAGAGGCCGCACTTAAATCAAAACGCCGTTTTGACTACGACAGCTGTCCCGTTTCATTCGTCAAGAGAAGCATTCGCATGCGGTCTCTTGGCGAGTGGAACGGTCGGTATCAGGCTGGTGAAACCGCTGGCGTCACGAAGAAGTTCTTCCCCGATGCGGTGGCGGCATACAGGATCGTCAGCAAGATAGAGGTGGACGGACTCGTCACCCAGGTGTTGACGGGGCATGGTGGATTCTCCGAGTACTTGTATCGTTTCAAGTGCAAGGAGAGTCCGTCATGCGTCTGCGACCCCGGGGAGTCAGAGTCCGTCCTTCACGTTCTGTTTGACTGCCCGGTCCACACATATAGAAGGGCAAAGTTGGAGAAAGAATTGGGGTTCGAAATAGCAGCAAACAATATAGCGAACGTAATGAAGGATAGAAAGAGTAGAGCCGCATTCCTAAAATTTTGTAAATATATATGTAGAATAGTGAACAATAGAAATAGTACATAAAGTATGCTGGACAAATATAATGTTATAATATCTGTAACCAGCTTACGAATATAAAATTGTAAAGTATTAGGATAGGCACTAGCATGTACAACTAATAATAAGTAGCAATAATTAATATTGTATAGTTATTATTAAGATATAACACAATTGTATAGATGTAAGAAAATAATGTAAATACAGAAAATAAATAAAGTTAAACCCAGAACTAGTACCAACAGAAAATATAGAAATAACAAAGGAAGGGAACCCACCCATCGGGAGAAAGATGAGGAATGCAAGAAAGATATAGTATGAGGAATGATAGTGCGAGAGGCATACGAGTGAGAACTGGAATGAAAGAGTCGAAAACAAAAAACAGGAGGGCACAATCTCTAATTCTGTTAGAGGTTTAGTATTAAAAAAAAAAAAAAAAAAAAAAAAAAAAAAAAACCTAACCTAACCTAACCTAACCTAACCTAACCTAACCTAACCTAACCTAACCTAACCTAACCTAACCTAACCTAACCTAACCTAACCTAACCTAACCTAACCTAACCTAACCTAACCTAACCTAACCTAACCTAACCTAACCTAACCTAACCTAACCTAACCTAACCTAACCTAACCTAACCTAACCTAACCTAACCTAACCTAACCTAACCTAACCTAACCTAACCTAACCTAACCTAACCTAACCTAACCTAACCTAACCTAACCTAACCTAACCTAACCTAACCTAACCTAACCTAACCTAACCTAACCTAACCTAACCTAACCTAACCTAACCTAACCTAACCTAACCTAACCTAACCTAACCTAACCTAACCTAACCTAACCTAACCTAACCTAACCTAACCTAACCTAACCTAACCTAACCTAACCTAACCTAACCTAACCTAACCTAACCTAACCTAACCTAACCTAACCTAACCTAACCTAACCTAACCTAACCTAACCTAACCTAACCTAACCTAACCTAACCTAACCTAACCTAACCTAACCTAACCTAACCTAACCTAACCTAACCTAACCTAACCTAACCTAACCTAACCTAACCTAACCTAACCTAACCTAACCTAACCTAACCTAACCTAACCTAACCTAACCTAACCTAACCTAACCTAACCTAACCTAACCTAACCTAACCTAACCTAACCTAACCTAACCTAACCTAACCTAACCAGTCACGCGCGGCCCCCCGGAGCGAGCGGATCGTTTTTGAGCCGCTCCGCGCTCGAAAAATCGAAGTTGCGGGTCAGTTATGGAAAATCAACTAGTGAAATACACTAAAAGTTGCGCGCTGTCGAGCGCTATGCGGATGTGAAAAAATTTTTGAAATTGGACAAGTTTTGTGGGAGATATGACAATTTTTGTGTTTTTAAAAAAAGTGAAAAGTGTTTTTCGCGTGCGGCTTACGATTTTCCGCGGTGCGACTCAGTTTCGAGAGTGCATTTAGGTGCGCCTTGATGAGGCGCATCTTTTAAGACCTTTTGGACATTTTTAGCATAGTGCGCCAGGGAGTTAGGCCCCAATAACTGTGATTTTCGGACACAAAAACTGGTTTTTCGTTAATAACTTTTTAGATAGATCGAGGACATGTTATTATTATTATTTCGTTGTATTAGTGTATAAGTGCTCTACCTGTGTGCCAAACCTCAGATTTCTCTGATAGATAGTTTAAAAGTTATAAGTGTTTTTATAAAAATGACCGTTATGCGAAAACCTGGTTGTACAGCAGCTGGACAGTTTCTTGTTAGAGGCCCAGGTGTGGGATATCCTAACTAAGAAAACGACACTAGGTGCACTCACGGGACATTAAAAACCAGGGGGTGAGGCCACTTTTCCTTCCGCTTTCCCCTTTTTTTCAATTGTCCATATTTCCAAGCGCTTTATATATATAATTATATAGTTTATTAATATATATTCAGTATCTATCATAGTATATTGCCTGAAAATCTCAGGCCCCTATCTCTTGTAGTTTCTTAGATATTTAACTTTTTGTGGGCGGAGATATTTGTAGAATCCGGTGCTAACTTCACGAGTCGATTTGGAGGGGTTCCCGTGGGGGGATCTTCTCCAAGTTTAGCCTATTTTTAGTTTCTCGGCAATAGCTTTCATATCCACTTTTCAAAATTCTTAATTTCCTTAAAACAAAAAAGTCAATTTCAGTTTCAAATTACGTAACCGAAATAAATAAAAATTTTCAAAAATCCATATCTCCGCCAATATTGCTCCTATCTTCTTCAGGTCTTCTTATATATTCTTAATTTACCGTCGTGCTTCCGACTCCGAAGGCAAAATTTATCTTTTTTATGTATTTCTATTTTTCTTGATTTTTCAAGTTTTGAAAATTGGAGAATAGTTTTAATTAAATAACTCCCCCGTTTTTCCACTAAATTCACCCCGGTTTCTTTACTTATTCATGATTTTTGGTCTGTTACTTAAATCCGAAGTAACATTTTAAAAATTTTCATTAGTTTAATTTTTCGTGTTTTTCCCATTTTTAGAATTTGAGAAAATTTCTTAAAATCCATAACTCTCTTGTTTATTTGTATTTTTCGGCGCGGTTTTCGTATAAATATGTATTTTATGTATCTTTATCATATCCCCCCATAAAACCCCCCTACCCCCCCCTTACCCCCCTTAACCCCCCCAACTTAAATTGCGATTCGGACACTCTGTGCCTCGCCCGGACTATTTAGTATTGATAAGAGACAATATTGGCCATGACTCCCACTAGGATCCCAAAACCTAGCGGGGATAAGTCTCCTGCGCCCCTTCATGTTACTGCGGATACGGTTAAGGACCTTGAGACCTACATGACGGTGGTCACTACCTTGACCGCTAAAATAGTGAAGGCCGTACAAGACGGCAAGAGTGTAACCGCGGTTAACAAGCGGGTGATCATCACTGCGGCCGAGGAGATCCGCCGGGCTTCCCATGCCCTGGCTGCGGTCTCCCGGCGCACACAAGACGGAGCGGGACCCTCACACGGGGCCCCCGGCAGTGGCACTGACGGCGGCGCTGTCGCGCATCCCCCCGCCCCCACCGGAGAGGCCAGGCTGGCTGGCTCGGCGGGCTCCCCCATCGGCGATGAACAACTGCGCGCTGAGATTAAGGTTTGTGTCGGCGAGGTGCGCGGGCTACGCAGAGACCTCGCGGCTGCGACAACTAAGATCGCCGCCGCGGCCGCTGCGACTCGACCTACGTATGCGTCGCTGGCCGGCAAATCAAAACCGACACCGCCGACGGCAGCAGGCGTGACATCGGAGACGGCTGCGACGGTTTCTGCGTCGCCCCCCCTGCGGACCTCGCCCACCACCACAGTGCCTACACCTACAACCAGCTATGCGGCGATCGTGACGGCCAAGGGACCTATCAGCAGCAGGCAGGAGGCGGTGACTGCGTTCCGGCAGGCCATCACCTACAAGAAGTCGAGCTATGCACCTGTCAAAGTCAAACCACTGTCGAACAACAAACTCCGCGTCGAATTCGTTACGGCAGAGCAGCGTAACGATACGCTGAACCGACTAAAGGATTCGGATAAGGTGAGCGCGGTAGCGGCCAATAAAACCAGGCCAATGTTTATACTCAAGGGTATATCGAAGGATGTCACGGCAGAGGAAATCATACACGTCCTTAAGACACAAAATCCGGGAGTCGGGGACCCAGCCAGCGAGACCGACATCCAGCTGCGTTTCCTTAGGCAGAACAAGAACACCAACTTATACAATGCTGTGCTGTCAGCGGAGACCGGAGTCTGGAGGAGGGTGATGGAGCTGGAGCGCGTGAACATAGACCATCAAAGGGTCCGCGTGCACGGCTTCACCCCCTTCCTTCAGTGCCACCGGTGCTTCCAATTCGGCCACACAATGAAAAACTGCGGCCGCGACTCGCCGTCCCCCTGCGTCCACTGCGCCAACACGGCGCACAAGGAGGCCGACTGCCCGGAGAGGGAAAGGAGAGCCCCACCTAAGTGCTATAATTGTATTAACAGAAATGCGAAGTTCAACTTAAAAGGGGATGAGGCTCATAGAGCCGATTCACCCGCATGTCCAGTCCTGCGAGCCATGAGGAACCGGGTGGAGTCGAACGTCGATTATGGGGTGTAGCTCTTTTGGTATAATTCAGTGTAACTTAGACAGATCAAAGAGCTGCCTCCAGGAGTTCACCCGCTTCTTCATGGAGAGCGCACATTCTTTTGCCCTCGTTTCGGAGCCGTACATCGGCGCCGGAAGCGAGGTTAAACCAATACAGGGTCTCAACATCTTTCAATTTCCGGGCAGTCACAAAGTCAAGGCTTGCATTTTGGCAAAGACAACAACCTCTGTCATTGGATTGTCGCAATTTTCCTCGGCCAATCTGTGCGTCGTGCAGGCAAGAGCGGGACCGAGGAAAATTCATCTTGCATCTGTGTACATTGAGCCCAACGAGGACACTCTGGGCACGCTGGCGGCGGTAGAGAACTTTGTGGGCCGGGTTGGAGGCGCCGGTTGCATAGTTGGCGGGGACTTTAACGGCTGGCACCCACTCTGGGGCAGCAGAACATCCAATGAAAGGGGCAGGGCTGTGATGGACATAGTACACGGGAGGGATCTTTTCGTTTGCAATGTTGGGGAGGTCCCCACGTTTGAGACGGTAACACACGGGAGAATAAGGGAGTCAATCGTTGACATCACGCTCGCGTCGGCGGACGTCGCTGACTGGGTCACTGGCTGGCGGGTGAACCTAGAGGGCTGTCCAATTTCTCAGCACAATGCCATCGAATATACACTCACCCTGGACCATAAACTTGATCAACCGACAGACAGGACTTCCACCTTTATGTACAACAGTGAAAAAGCCCAGTGGGCCAAATTCAAAACATCGCTACACACACAAATGACTCTTGCGGACACACTTGAACAAGACATTCACAACATGGACACAAAGCAATTGGACTCTTTCATAGCGCACATCACAGACATAATACACACAGCGTGTCAGGATTCGATGCCGGTCAAGAAGCCTGGGGGACGCCATAAACCACCATGGTGGACAGAAGCCTTGGAGACCCGTAGAAAGGAGGTAATTGACCTACACCGGAAACTTCACGCTGCAGTCAAACACAACAACGTTCTCAGGGCACACACACAGACACATCGCACCCCTAACACACAGGCACATCACACACCTCATCAGGACATCACACCGGAGGCGCTCGCTGCGGAACTTTCTTCCTTAAAGAGAATTTATGCCGATGAACTCAGGGAAGCCTCTTCGAATAATTTTAGAGAGTTCTGCAACTTGCAGACCGGGGAGAACGTGTGGTCTTTAACTAATCGTCTCATTAAGGACTCCAATCCGAGGAGGGCTCCGGTTACGCTGCACGCTCAAGGTACCCACACGTCGGATGGGAGGGAAACGGCTCAGGCTTTACTTGACCATTTCTTCCCGGATGACACCCACACACAAGACACGCACCCGCGACACCGCGAGCTGCGCCAGAGAGCGCAAGCCTCACCCAACACCAACGATGATCTACCATTCGCCAGGGAAGAGGTGCTAGAACTTTTGGGACAGATGAGTCACAAAAGAGCGCCGGGTTTGGATCACCTCACGTCTGACATCTGTTATCAGTTCGCGGCAGCATACCCGCAGCTGATAACGGATGTGATGAACAGGTGTCTCGATCTGCGTTACTTCCCTGGCGAGTGGAAGACTGCCTACATAAAAATCATTCCTAAACCCGGGAAATCAAACTACACTAAGTTGGACGCGCATAGGCCGGACGCGCATAGGCCAATTGGCCTCATTCCTGTGTTTGGCAAACTGCTGGAGAAGTTATTTATTAAGCGTGTAACCTATGCGCTTGATCAAATGAGCATGAACCACCCAATGCAATTCGGCTTTAGAGAACAAAAGAACACGGTGATGGCCATTGACGCGGCCCTCTCGAGGATCCGGCGCGCTAAGGCGGGCGGGGACCTTGTGGTGGCGGTGTCACTGGACATCAAATCCGCGTTCAACAACGCTTGGTGGCCAGCGCTTTTAGAGAGGCTGCGCAACGCAGGGTGTCCGAATAACATCTTTGAACTAATCACAAGCTATCTCACGGATCGCACAGCAATCTTAGACTATGCTGGAGCTCGGGTCTCAAAAACTACAACTAAGGGGTGTGTACAGGGCTCGGCCTGCGGCCCCGTTCTGTGGAACCTGATTTTAGACGAACTACTAGAAACACAGCTCCCGGAGGGGTGTCATATCCAGGCATACGCCGATGATGTGCTTCTGATCTCACAAGCAAACACAGCATACACCCTACAGGACAAAACAAACAAGGCTTTACACATCATAGCGGAATGGGGCAGGAGCGTCAAGCTCTGCTTCGGACCGGATAAAACAAAGCTCATCTCATTTACCGGAAAGGCGGAGGCGGCTCACATCACTATGGAGGGACAGGTCCTCCCCTTTGTGAGGGAAGTTAAATATCTAGGGGTTGTAATAGATCAAAAATTACTGTTTAACCAACACATACAACACGTGATAAGCAAGGCCACGCGCATATTCAGCAAGCTTTGCCTCTTCTGCAGGCCCACTTGGGGGGCGCACCCAGAAAATGTTCGGACAATATATCGTCAAGTGATCGAGCCAATCATCACTTACGCGGCGGGCATATGGGGGCATGTGGCCATCAAAAAAGGAGTTAAAAGAAAGCTGTTGAGTATGCAGCGGGGCTTTGCTATCAGGGCAATCAGGGGCTTCCATACCATTTCCACAACAGCGGCGATAGCCTTAGCTCAATTTACTCCGTTAGACCTTAAAGTTCGCGAGGTACATGCAATCGAACAAACAAAACTCACGCGAACCACACAATTCCTGCCAGAGGACATTCACCTAGAATGTCCTACACCTCCACACAAACTGTTGCATCCCGCCTCTCGGGTCACAGTGTTATATGAACTACACAACGACGCCGAACTAACAAGCTTGCACACTACACCTCATAATACAGTCATCTACACGGACGGCAGCAAGCAGGAAAGCGGAGCAGTTGGTGCGGCTTTTGTGGGCTATGACGGAAACAATGTCATCAACACCAAAAAGTTCAAGCTGCACGACAGCTGCTCCGTCTTCCAGGCTGAGCTGTATGCAATACATAGGGCATGCTTATGGGCAGCGAAACACTCACACGCCAACAAACAAGAACACCGCACATACAGCATACTCTCTGATTCTAGAGCTGCTCTGGCGGCTCTGCATGAAAGGAGTAACACTAACCCCCTGGTTGCATCCATACACAAAACGGTACACTTAACCCCCGCAAAATTTCACTTCGCGTGGGTCAGGGCGCATGTCGGCGTTGCTGGGAACGAGGCAGCTGACGAGGCAGCTAAGGATGGAACAGCGCTACATAAGCAGCCCGATTACTCCGAGTTCCCCATCAGTTTTGTCAAACACAGAGTTCGCTGTGAAACTCGTCGCATCTGGCAAGCCAGATACACTAGTTCGGATCAAGGGGCCCATACACGAACCCTGCTACCCAATTTACAGGACATTAGGACATTATCGCAACATATCAGAACCTCATTTTACACCACGCAATGGCTCACCGGACACGGATTCCATAAGCAGTACTTAAAACGATTCAAGATCGTAGAGGACGATCTCTGTCCGTGCGATAATACGTCGGTCCAAACGGTAGAACATTTAGTAAAAGAATGCCCGCAATTCTCGATACACAGATACAGGCACGAAATGCACTGTAAGCTGCTGCGGCGTTCACCTTATTCGATAACAGACATGCTGTCAAAGCACAGCTGCATCGAGTCCCTGACGAAATTTGTTGAGCATATATTCAAAACGGTAAAAGGGCTCAATCAAACTGACAGCTAATGACTCTACTTGAAATTATTGAGGAACTAATTATTGCTTAAGAACTTGTGTTATGCTATGTTACACCTAATTAATTACTCTGTGTTTGCATGTTGGTGTTGAGAGCATTATTTGCTTGCGGCACTGAGATTTCAATTATCTCAATTGTAATGTTTCGTTTGTAAGTAATTTAAAAATGTATAGTATATTATAAAGTAATATTGTGTTAAAAATTATATGGCTATATTGTGTATGGTAATATAATAATAATAATAATATTGTAGAGAAAAAAAAAAAAAAAAAAAAAAAAAAAAAAAAAAAAAAAAAAGTATACTATATTATAAAGTAGTATTGTGTTAAAAATTATATGGTTAAATTGTGTATGGTAATATAATAATAATAATATTGGGAAAAAAAAAAAAAAAAAAAAAAAAAAAAAAAAAAAAAAGTAATAATGTACTATATTATACAGTAATATTGTGCTAGAAATATTATATAGGGTAATATTGTATTTTGTATGTTATGTGTTTGTAGAGGGGCTGGGAGGAGTAAAACGTATCAAATAGCGGGAGCAACTCTCAGCCCTTCAACCCCCTCGTGTTAATGTGTCAACTATTGTGATTTAATTAATAAAATCTCATTTGTGGCTAACTTAGATTAAGAAAAAAAAAAAAAAAAAAAAAAAAAAAAAAAACCTAACCTAACCTAACCTAACCTAACCTAACCTAACCTAACCTAACCTAACCTAACCTAACCTAACCTAACCTAACCTAACCTAACCTAACCTAACCTAACCTAACCTAACCTAACCTAACCTAACCTAACCTAACCTAACCTAACCTAACCTAACCTAACCTAACCTAACCTAACCTAACCTAACCTAACCTAACCTAACCTAACCTAACCTAACCTAACCTAACCTAACCTAACCTAACCTAACCTAACCTAACCTAACCTAACCTAACCTAACCTAACCTAACCTAACCTAACCTAACCTAACCTTTTTTTTTTTTTTTTTTTTTAACGTGGGGAAATCCTCATGGATACCTTTGCATCTGGGGGAATGCAAAGGTTATGTCGGACTCTTACCGACTAAAACCCCACGGTGTTCCATCTCGTCACTGGTTTAGTTGGGCACAGGGTCGCTCGCGCATTCTACTGTAACCCAGCCGTGGTGCCCGCCAAAGCAGGCCCTGCGTTAGGACTTTAAGTCCGTTATTTTCAGCGGAAAGGTGGCACGCCAGGAACACTGGGCGTGCCTTACATCTAGAGGACCTATACTCTTGCGAGCGGCAGACTCCCCACGTCTGCCACCCGGAGGTCCTGCTTAAGGGGGCAGGCGACGGTCGTGGACAGCTCGCCTGCGCCCAATTCTCTTTCGGCGGATGGGATGAGAGTCCACGTCTTCCTCTCTCATCCGCTCCGCTGCCTCCTTTTCCCTCATTACTTCCTCGCTGAAGGAAACAATCGCATTCCAAGCCGTCTCACTGCCCACCATGGCTTTAACCACTGTAGGCAATGAGAGGTCCTGCTCCAGAATTGCTTCCAGAGACCGGCGTGGCTCAGTCCACGCCGGACATTCCACCAGTGTATGTATTGCCGTGTCTGTGGAATGCCCACATTGATGACACTCCTCTCTGGGCTCTCTTCGTGCCACCTTGCACAGGTATTTTCCGAAGCACCCGTGCCCCGAAAGAACCTGTACAAGATGGAACGTAAGCGCTCCGTGCCTCCTTTTCGTCCATTCCTTGAGCACAGGCCGGACTGCCTCAATGGTCATGTGACCGGCAGTGGGTGTTTCGAGTCTCCGCTGCCAGTGGGAGAGGAGCTCATCCTGCGCATCTCGTCGCCACCCTTCTATTTCCATCTGAGAGGGGTGTTCCCCCCGTATTCGGGCGTCCACCTTCTTCTGGTACACGCAAGCAAGAGCCATAGCGTCTAGGTCCCATGGTGGGGTTCCAGCCAAGACACAGGCTGCCTCGTGGGATATTGTACGGTATCCTCTTATTACTCTGACCGCCATGACACGCTGCGGTCTCCGCAGCAGAGGCCTTGTTCGGGTAGTCAGAGCGTCTACCCAGATAGGAGCCCCGTATAGGGCCATCGACCGTACAACACCTGTGTATAGACGACGGCAGCCAGCATTTGGTCCATTCACATTTGGGAGGAGCCGACTAAGCGCCCCGGCTGCTCTAATGAGCTTGGGAGCAAGTCGCCGGAAGTGCTCCTCGAACCTCCATCGACTGTCAAGAACAAGTCCGAGATATTTCATCGTCGACTCGACAGCGATGGAAAATCCACCCACTACCAGGGCTGCACCAGCTGGAGGAGCCATTCTTGGCCCGTGGAAGCACAAAGCTTCTGATTTATTTAGGGCTACCTTCAACCCCAACCGTTGAATTCGTGCCACGACTTGGGCAACGCCCGCCGTAGCAAGTTCACGCGCCTCATTGAAGCTACCAGCACTCGCAGTCACAAGGGTGTCGTCTGCGTAGCACGTTACGTCAACACCCTGATAATTACCGCCCCGCAGAACCCAGTCGTACCCGATGTTCCACAACAGTGGTCCTAGGACTGACCCCTGTGGAACACCGCGCGACACTTCTCGCCGTACCCATTCATCGCGTACAGGGTATACGACAGCTCTGTCCGACAGGTAGGCTTCTATTATGCGCCGCAAATATGCAGGAAGTGCATGGTACCGCAATGCCTCTCTGATGGTGCCCCAGGGCAAGGTGTTGAAAGCGTTAGCGATGTCAAGAGACACCGCCAGAACAACCTTGCCACGAGACGTTGCGTCCTCCGACAAGGCTCTCACCCGAGCAATGGCGTCGACTGTGGACCTACCCCGGCGGAAACCAAACTGGTGCTCACTAAGGCCCGGGCCTGTCTCCTCTAGATGGCGGACGATTCGAGCTGAGATTACTCTTTCGAGGAGCTTTCCCAAATCGTTCAGCAGAACTATTGGTCGGTATGCTGATGGCGAGTCAGCAGGACGTCCTTCCTTTCGCAGCAGGACCAGTTTTCCCGTTTTCCACAGACGCGGAAACTGACCCCGCTCCAAACAAGCACTAAATAATGCCCGAACTTGTGGCTCCAGCGGGCCAAGAGCCAACACCCACGCACGGCCGGGAATGCCATCTGGTCCCGGAGCAACATTCTTAGACTGGAGTCGCAGTAGTGCTGCCCTCAGCTCACCCTCAGAAACTTCAGGAGCACTCAACCAGGGTAAGTCTCCCTCCCTGGATGTGGTCATACGCGGTGGTTCCTGTTCAGGTATGTTAGGAAACAGGGCATCCACCACTGAGTTCAGCAGTTGGGGCTGTAGGCTTTCGGTCAAAGGGGGAACCCTGGGCCGAAGCTTTTTCATGACCATCTTGTAGGGCTTACCCCACGGATCATTATTGAGGCTCTCAAGCATGATCTCTTCTGCTAGGTCTTTTGCCGATTTAATGGCCAGCTTAAGTGCTACCTTGGCACTCTTGTAAGTATTGTACAAGCGCTCCTCCTCAACTTCATCGCGTGGGCGACGTCTTCGGCATCGTGTGTATGGGCGCCTCGCTTCAATACATGTTCTGCGGAGCTTTGCTATTTCAGCAGACCACCAGTATACCGCACCGCTTGGCGCATGAGGGCCGATACGCGACATGGCCACGTCGCAAATTTGCGTCATGGTTTCGTCTAGCCTCACGACTTCCTCATGCACCTCTACCGGAGTTCTCGTCCCGGTAACCCACGCCTGCACAATTGCTGCCTCAATAAGCAACTCCCGGTTAAGACTTTTTAATGACCACCGAGGACGGTCATCTCTTCGTAATCGATCTGGGGCACTTTCGACCATTTCGTTTGAAGGCATTATGTCAAACTGAATGTACCGATGGTCTGACAGCGTCTCCTCATCTTCCAACACTGTCCAATTCTGGACGCGGCGTGCCAGGGCAGCATCAGCGAATGTAACATCCACAATAGAGCTTCCCTGATGACGCACGCATGTGGGGGTTGATCCTCGGTTCAAAACTGCGAGTCCCGTAAGCACGGCCCACTCCTCCAATACTGCTCCGCGCGCGTCAGTCGTCGGCGATCCCCACGCCGTAGACTTGGCGTTGAAATCGCCAGCCACGAGCACCCGGTTGGGGTGACTTCGGCCGATCTGAACTCTCAATTGGTCCAGGTAATCCTCGAACTCCGTTAGACTGCGGTTTGGTGAGAAATATACGCCGATTACCATCATACGCCCCATAAGAGCCGCTACGTATCCCCTACCCTTCACGACTTGTTCGAACGCAGGGGAACTTGCCGCAGTTTGGGTGACCAAGGCTACAAGACCGTCTTGATCTCCTATCCAGTTATCCCTAGTGGGAACGGAGTAGGGTTCAGCAATCACAGCTATGTGGATCAACCGTTCTGCCATGCTCTGGAGCAGAAGGTCCTGGGCTCTGGCACAATGGTTGATATTCGCCTGTATAAAATGTATAGCCATCTTAATCGATTACCATGTTCGCCCCTTCTTGGTGTCGCGTCTCACCGGAATTAGTGGACGGGCACTCAGGCTGCGAGGAGGCCTTGGTGCCGTCGCCAGACTTACTACCTTTCTTTTTGGGTGGGGGGTGACAGTTACCACCTCCCAGTCTATGCTTGGCAGGTTTTCCTGCCGCTGCACACAACGAACAATTAGGTTCAGCCGAGCAATCAGCCGCCTTGTGACCCACAGTGCCGCAACGGTAGCACTCGTTACTGCGATCTATCTCCGCCGTGCACGTTGAGCTAACATGTCCAATCTGTAAGCACCTAAAGCAACGCAAAGGTCTTTGCTTTAGGAGCCGAACACGAGCGGTAATCCAACCAATTGTAATGCGATCTTCGCTCACAACTTTTTTAGCGGCAGCAATTGGGCAGCTAACCCAAACTGTTCCTGACCCTTTGGGGGCACGTTGGACTGTCCCCACTTTAACCAGCTCAACCGGGCACCCACCTTTCAGTGCTACCGCAGCAGCAATCTCTTTCCCATCTAACGAGTCATCTAGCCCGAAAATTCTCAGGTCTGCACATTTTGTTGGCCTAGACACTTTGGCAATCTCCTCTGGTATCAATTCTCTTAGTTTTTGGGCCAGGGAGTCAGCCATTTTTGCACCCGATTCTCCGGGAACCTCCAGGACACGGGCACCAGTGGCAGCCTGCCGGAATCTCACACTGGGGATACCTATGCCAGAGAGATCAATTCTGGACCTCGCCTGAGACAGTACTTCTTTATAGGTCATGCCTCTTTCTTCTGCCCCGGGTTGCAGCGTGACAATAACCGCTGCTGTTCGAGGAAGACGCAGCTTCCTAGGCTTGCTAGCCTTCGTTTTCGCCTTAGGTGTAACCTTTCCTTTCACCTTTTTTCCGGACTTTCCGACCTTCGTCCATCCTCCCTCAGTATTTCCAGCAGCCGGAGAAGCGGTTGGAGTCGGAGTTGGAGCCGAAGTTGGAGCACTTGCCCCGCTCCGGTTCGGTGGCACCGGTGCCGTACGCTTCTTGCTCTTCTTGCTTTTCTCGCTTTTATCGCTAGGTTCTGTCGTCGCTGTCGGCACTTTCGCTTGCGATACCTGATCTTGGGCAGCAGTTTTATCTCTGCTACGCTTGTCTGAAGCGAGTGGAGGCCGAAGCCTCTCCTCTGGTGGCAGCCTTTGCTCTAAAGCTGCCATCCGCGCGTCTATCATTTTTCCCACCTGGATCATGATAGATCGCGCCAGTTCATCAGCTGTTCCGTCCTTGCTACAAGTCTCCGGCGGCGCTGTCGCCCTAGGAGCAGAGGCAGGTGGCTGAGGCGCAGGATGGCCGTCTCCACCAAACCGCGCCACCTCCCTTCGCAGTTCCGCCATCTCCTTACGGAGCTCTGCTACTTCCCGCCTAAGGCACGCATTCTCGGCCTGCAGCTTGGCGGCCTCACCTTCGGAGAATTTGCTGTTAAGGGCCTCTACTGCCTCTTTGATGGAACTACCAGCGTCTTTGAGGGCACGCGTGAAGGTGCCCTTCAAGTTCTTGGATTTGGACGCGACCCGGAGGATCACGTCCACATCGTTGCACACCCGCTGTGTTAGAACGGCGCTATCAATGGTAGTGTGCATTCCCAGGGATGCCCTCGCCAAACTGGCACAGCGGGCCGTTTCCTGAATTTCTTCTTCACTGTCGACAGACCTGGGTTTTAGAAAATCAGCCTTGCGGCTGTTTCCTTGAGACTCAGTTGGAGCCTCGTCCGCCTCACTGGTTGAGGTCGCCGATTTATTGGGGCGTTTCCTCTTAACCGTTGATTGACCTTTACTCGGTCGCCCTCTGTCTTTAGAAGAGCGCAGCGGTCTACTATTGGACTCCGACTCTGACGTTCCAGTCAAGTCCATAGAGTCAACTACGCTTACCCTCTCCATCACCATATCCTCTTCATCTTCCTTTCCACGTCTTGCCACACTCACATTTCCCCCCTGCACATTTCCTTCTTCTTCCCTACTACTTTCATCCCCACCTACCCCCATATAGCGTCGGTTGGCCCTCCCGTATACGTCTGGGCCGATGCACCGGCTGTCCGGTGCACCAAGGGATTCCCCACCGGCAATGCCAGCGGGACCCTCCCGGGTAGTTTTTTTCAACGGCGCTTTTTCCATATTTTTGTTTTTGAGGGGCGCCCTAGCGACTGCACACCTAACAGCCACGCATCCCATCGGCGGGCGCCAGACCTTGGGATTAGGGAGCGTTCCCGCTCACTTCGGTTATTTTTTCAAGAGGTTTTCTTCCTCTCAGTGCCACAAAGCCGAGGCAACAATTGGGCGTTCCCGCCGTCTTCGGTTATTTTTTACTGAGGTTTTCTTCCTCACACCGGCGTTTCCGCCCCATCCCCCGAGGCATCACACCCCAGTTCCATCAGCTATGCCCTCTACTAATTAGAGGGACACGTTGAGAAACCCCCTCCTGCCAGGTCAATTAGCCATGGCTAACAATATCCCATATAGGGAAATTATTAACCAAGTTACCGGAGTGCACCGACCCAAATGTTGCTCTTCCCCCCGGACGTATCCGAAAGGAATCGCAGCACTCAGGCACACGTGGAGGTTACCTGGCTGGCACTCCAACCTAACCTAACCTAACCTAACCTAACCTAACCTAACCTAACCTAACCTAACCTAACCTAACCTAACCTAACCTAACCTAACCTAACCTAACCTAACCTAACCTAACCTAACCTAACCTAACCTAACCTAACCTAACCTAACCTAACCTAACCTAACCTAACCTAACCTAACCTAACCTAACCTAACCTAACCTAACCTAACCTAACCTAACCTAACCTAACCTAACCTAACCTAACCTAACCTAACCTAACCTAACCTAACCTAACCTAACCTAACCTAACCTAACCTAACCTAACCTAACCTAACCTAACCTAACCTAACCTAACCTAACCTAACCTAACCTAACCTAACCTAACCTAACCTAACCTAACCTAACCTAACCTAACCTAACCTAACCTAACCTAACCTAACCTAACCTAACCTAACCTAACCTAACCTAACCTAACCTAACCTAACCTAACCTAACCTAACCTAACCTAACCTAACCTAACCTAACCTAACCTAACCTAACCTAACCTAACCTAACCTAACCTAACCTAACCTAACCTAACCTAACCTAACCTAACCTAACCTAACCTAACCTAACCTAACCCAGTTGCGCGTCGTCCGCCGTCGAAATAACAGTGTTTCCGCGTCGCTCCGCAGTTAAAAAATACGAAAAGTGGTAAAAAGTGCACCGATTTTGCAGTGAATAGTGTCAAAAGTTGTGTTTTAGTGCCTGCGACAAAGTGGTAGCTTTGCTTTTACCGAAAACGCACGGCGCTACGGGATTTTCCGGGTTTTCATCCGGAAAAACCGAAATAAGGTTAGTTTTTGACCTTTCACTGCGAACGCTGCGAAAACTAGATCGGCTAGGTGTCACTTTTTTGCCGCCATACTTAGGACCTCAGGTAGCTTCAACTTTTAGTCGTTGTTCCGTATTTTTATCTTGGAAATTGACTAAGTTATTAAGCAAAAACCGAAAACCACGTGGCGGGGAAAATCTTTCCCCGCTGTGATTTTTTATTTTTTGCGACTTGCCCTGAGAGACCTCTTGGAGCCCTTCAATTTGGTATATTGTTCTTTAAAATCGGACGCCAACTTCCGGAGTTATTCAAGTTTGAAAAAGTTGCGGTTTTTCCGGGAGCCATAAAACCGAAGAGCGATCGGTGACCCTAAAATTTTTTATTTGCATTTTGTAGAGGGCACGAAACTCTAACTCCTCCCGAAAAATCGGATTTTTCTGACTTGTACTTTCCAAGCGCCGACGTTTTTCCGGAAACCACGTGGCCACGTGGTACTTGATCCCGTAGGTTGTCGGAAACGACTCTGCCCAGAGAAGGTGGCCCTGAATATTTGGAGACGAACACCGCTTTTGGCAGAGTGCTATCTTTTCAGAAAGCGGAGATACAGCCGTTTTTCCGGTTTTCCGGTTATTAATTCCGGAATACAGCTTTTAAAATTATACAGATCAATTTAGTGAACAGCCCGTGCAGAGACCTACGCGCCGACACCTCGCGCGTCCAAATCGGCCGTCCCGTTCCGGAGATACGGAGATCCACGACCCAAGCGGCCATATTGGCCGCCATTTTGGAAAAAATCGAAACTCTGTATCTCCGCAACGGAGAGTCGCGGAACGCTGCGGTTTTCGGCGTGCATAGTGGAATCATATTGAGAATCTTGTTCTTTAGGTTAATTATCACAATAGGTGGCGCCACTGGAGACCCATTTTTAGCGCCAGAATCTGGAAGCCAAGCCTTGACAACACCTATCATTCAAAACCGCGAGATCGGGAGAGGCGTCTGAGCTGAGCTATCGTTGTTTGAAAAATTGGCGGCCATATTGTCCGCCATCTTGGAAAAGTTTGGGACTCGATATCTCGGCAACTACAAGTCTCAGAACGCTGCGGTTTTCGGCAGGGGCAATGGAATAGCGCACAGTATCCGAATCTACAGGTGAACCGGCACTATAGGGGGCGCCACAAGACACCAATTTTTGTCGCCGGAACTTGGAAGCTAGTTCCGGGTACGATCTGCCATCCAAAACCGCGAGACCGGGAGAGGCGTTTGAGCGGAGATATCGCGGTCGGAAAATTGGGCGGCCATTTTGTCCGCCATATTGGAAAACTTTGATACCCGATATCTCAGCAACCATAAACCCTAGAACGCTGCGGTTTTCGGTATAGACAGTGGCATAGAACCTGCTATCTGGATCCGTGGTTGGAAGGTCACTATAGGGGGCGCCACCCGATAATTGATTTATAGAATAAGTTAAAAGAGGCGCCGTTTTAGTTTCAGTCAAAACTGCGCAGGATACACAACACTAGTTAGCTCTACAATCGAGACTCTACAATTGTAGAGACAGTAAGTAAGTTACAGGAGATCAAAACCAAAAATATGTCTTCCTCTTCTAATACTACGGTAAGCGGAAGGTCGAAGGCCAAGCCATGCTCTCCGGCCAAACAAATGAAGAAGCTCACCAGCGCTGTTCGCAGGGCCAATCGCGATACCGCCAAAACATCAGGTCCCTCCGAAGCGCCATCCTCTACCCAGAGGGGAGTTTTGGAAGGCGCGGGGAGTCGGAGCACCACGACGACTACTTCCACGCAGCCCCCAGCTGCTAAGGGGCAACCCGAACAGGGAACGAGCACGTATTCATCGCCGGGCAGCTCGGACTTTGTTAGCGCACCAAGCTCACCCCTTCAGGATGCAGCAGAGGAAACTGCCAGAGTGCGTAGGGGCAGCGAAGGAGATAGGTCGCCCTTGGCGTCGACTCCTGACCCCAGGCTTATGGAACTAGCGCAAGCCAAGCCGCGGTCGGAGTCCTCATTGCTGCGAATTAAAGCGCAGCTGAGGGCAGCGACAGCGGCCAACCTTGACAGCAGTGTCCGGGGAGTCGAGGAGCCAAAAGACGAGGAAGAGGGCAGCGTGTCCTGCATCTCGGATATTTCGGCAGTCGGTGGCGGGGCTCTCCATGAGATGCCACGCCTCGCAAACGCGCTGCTGCAGCGCACCAAGTCTCGGCTTGAGGAAAGTCGTAACCTCAATCGAGACATCAGGGAAGACGTCTGCAGCGGCATCCATGGACTATACGAGATGGTGTTGAGGCTGGCCGACTCACGTAACCGGCACATTGCGGAAAAAGAGAAGCAAAGGGCCGGTTACGAGCGTCGGCTGGCTCAACTGGAGGCCAAGCATGCCACAGCATGGCAGGAGCTCAATAACAAGCAAATTTCAGTGGCGAGCGACATTGCTGCCCAAGTTGCCAAGACTTTTAAAGAAGCAGAAGCGGCTAGGTACCTTGTGTACGAAATGGAGGCCCACCTCAAAAACAACTCCGAAAAGTTGGCGAAACTATCCGCGGTTGTTGAATCGGCGCCTCCTCCTACCACCTCAGTTCAAACCCTGCAAGAGGATATAGCCATGTTGAGGCTAGAACTTGGCACACTCAACATGACTACACTGGACAGCTCGCAGCGGTTTCCCGAAGACCTCAGGACCCAAATAGAGGAACGGGAGAAACTTAAGAAGGAGATGGCGGAAGCCACAAGGGAACTCAAGGAAGCCCTTAAGAATACGCAGGTGCGCGGCGATAATCCAGATCCCACTGAGGGAAGCGACGGCTGGACGACCTACCGACCTCGTAAGAGTAAGAGAAAGGAGGAGTCCACTGGCGCTCCAGTCAAAACTTACGCCCAGACAGCAGCCGATTCCGGACGTGGAGTTATGGGAAGTCCACACTTCCCTTTGATGGTAGAGTCGACTGACCCCAGAGACACGGGGGAGGACGTCGTCAATGCGGTAAAGAGAGGTGTGGACGTAATCGAGCTCGGGGTCGGCATCAACGCTGTCAGAAAGCGTAGAAATCAGAAGGTGATTATCGCTTGCGATACAGAAGCCGACAGGGTAAAGCTAGAAAAGGCGATAAAGACTTCTAGCAACAAGCTGACAGTCACCCAGGTCAAGTCAAGGAATCCTTTGCTTCGCTTGACCGGAGTGATTAAGGACACAACTGACAAACAAATAGAGAACGCGGTCTTTAGCCAAAACTCAAGCCTCACATCAGGCATCCGCCCAGAGGACCGCCGCGTGATAGTAGTGAGGAGGACAAGGGGAAGGAATAACGAGGTGGCCAACGTGATCGTTGAAGTCTCTCCTAGCCTACATCGCGTGCTTAGGGATTGCAGACTTCGCATAGGCTACCAAGTTATCCCCGCTACCGACCAGTCACCGGTGGTCCAGTGCTACCAGTGTATGGGCTTTGGCCACTTTTCTAGGGAATGCCGGGGTTCTACAACATGCGGGCACTGTGCCGGTTCACATGATACCAGGCAATGCCCAAATAGAGCCGAACCAACAAAGTGTACAAACTGTCTCAGGAATGGCGGAACAGCTTTGCAGTGTGGCCATGCCGCGTACAGTTCTGACTGCCCAGAGTGGCGTAAATGGGACAGAATAGCCCGCGGCATGGTTTCATACTGTTGAGGAAGGCTCCCCGGTCAAACTAAGTATGATCCAAGTAAATCTTGGCAGAGGTTATGCGGCTCAGAAAGAGTGTATACAGGCAGCTATCCATCAAAGAGCGCCTATAATACTGGCCCAAGAGCCTTACGTGGGAGCTTGCGCTCAGGTTGCTTCAAAATATAGGGTAATTCAGAAGAATACACAGAACAAAGACAAACCTGTCAAAGCTGCAATCATAGCCATAGACAGTGGTGTAAATATTATCGTGAACCCCGATCTCGTTACTGAGAACATCGTGGCATGCACAATTTCACTAGTGGGTAGGAAGATCGGATTAGTCAATGCATATCTAGAAAAGGACAAGAACATTGACGAGGATCTACAGCTAGTGGAGGAGTGCTTCGCAAAACTCGGAACGAAAGACGTGATAATAGCAGGAGACTTCAACGCCAAAAGTCCCTGGTGGGGCTGCACGACAGAGGATGACAGGGGTACAAAGATTGTGGAGTCGCTGGCTCGTTTAGATCTTCATGTACTCAACGAGGGCTGTACTCCCACTTTTTACACCGTTAGAAACAACAGACCCTATTCAAGTATTGTAGACATCACTCTAGGGACCAGTAATATAATAAATAATATAAAGAACTGGAGGGTGGATATTGACCTGGTTTTGACGTCGGATCACAGGGCGATCAGGTTCCTGGTAGAGTCAGGGGCGAATTCACCCAGCAACCAAGCTAGACAGTCTACGCGTAAATACAATACCTCTAAGGCGGACTGGCCAGCATTTGCAGCCAGACTCTCTGATAACCTGCTATCCAGGGGCATCACGCCGGACTCTATTGAAGCTATTAATAATCCAGACTCTCTAGAGCAAGCAGTAGCAGGATATGCCAGCAGTGTCACTGAAGCATGCGAAGATGCCATCGCCGGTATATCCCCGATGGTAAATCTAGGTAAAACAGAGTGGTGGACGGCCGAGCTGTCTCTGAAAAAGAAAGAGGTGATAAGGAAAAGAAATAAGATACGAAAAGCTAACCCCAGAAGGAAACCTTTTGTGGTCAGTGAGTATCTTTCTGAACTGGAAGCCTATAAAAAACTCATGCACTGTACCATTACCGATAGCTGGAAAAACTTTTGTCAAAGACAAGATAGGGAGACGATCTGGGACGGAGTGTACAGAATTATCCGCAAGGGTGGTACACGAGAAGGAGACAAGCTACTAAGATCACCGCAGGACCATAGCATTTTGTCACCAAAAGAATCGGCGGAACTATTGGCGAGTACGTTTTATCCGAAGGATGAAACGGCCAGTGACACAGCCGAACAAAAGGCATTGCGAGAGTCTGTTGACAAAGACATAGACAGTATTCCGGGCGAAAAATCCGTGCCTTTTACACTGGAGGAGGTAGAGTTTGTACTAACAAATATGAGCCCTAAGAAAGCACCGGGAGAAGATGGCCTTACTGCAGACATCTGCACAAGAGCTTTTCACTCGAGTTACAAGGAACTGCTGGGCTTATACAACAAATGCCTGGAATTAGCATACTTCCCTAAGATATGGAAAGGGGCCGTAATTAAAATAATTCCAAAGCCACATAAGGAAGATTACTCGGCACCGAAATCTTACAGACCTATAGGGCTATTGCCTATTTTAGGAAAAGTCCTAGAGAAGATGTTCGCCAACCGAATATTGTGGCATTTGGGGAACAAGAAGGCGCTAAATTCCAGGCAATATGGATTTATGCCCCAGCGTAACACCGAGGAAGCCCTCTACGATGCAGTAGAAATGATCGAAGCGGCGATAAAGACCCAAAAAATCGCCGTCGCCGTATCGCTAGATATTGAAGGGGCATTTGACAATGCGTGGTGGCCAGCCATAAAGAATCAGCTCCTGAGAAAACAACTCAACCCAGCCCTCACGAAATTGGTCTCAAGTTACCTGTCTTCCCGGACAATTAAGATCAAATATTCTGGAGAGGAGGTCACCAGGAGTACCAACAAAGGCTGTATCCAAGGCTCCACTTGCGGGCCACTTCTATGGAACATCCTCATGGACACACTACTGCAAGAAACCAGCAACTTAGGAGTCCATATTCAAGCTTTCGCCGACGACGTTCTACTTGTGGGAACGGGGAAAAAAGGAGAAACCCTTGAAAGGGAAATTAATAGAGCCCTGGAAGTGGTAGCCGCATGGGGAGAGAGAAACAAATTAAGATTTGCTCCACAAAAAACTCAGGTCACCATTTTCACAAGGAAATTGAAATATTACAGACCTAAAGTGATAATGTGCGGAATTGAGGTAGTCCCTCAAGACAGCCTAAAGGTACTTGGTTTAACTATTGATAAAAACTTAAACTTCGTGCAACACATACAGGAGGCCACGTGTAAGGCTACAAATCTATACAAAGGGGTTTCAAGGACAGCTAGAGCTCACTGGGGGCTAAATTCGGATATTTTGCGGACCATCTACATTTCTGTTGTTGAGCCCACGATGTTGTATGCTTCGAATGTCTGGGCCTCCAAGGCAGACACGGCCCAAATTAGAACTAAACTGGACCGGGTAACCAGGATGTTTACCATACAGATTGCAAAGGGCCACAAAACAATTTCCCTCACATCCAGTACGTTGCTCTCAGGAATAATCCCATTAGACCTGAGGGCTAAAGAGCGAAGGGAACTTATTGAAATCAGGAGGGGGAAGCCGCTGCCACTGCTTCCCGGCCGCCAACTGGAAGAATCAGTGAGCCCATTTAAGCTCCCACACCCTGCTGAAAGAGTCCGGCTGAATTTCGGAAAGGTGGAGAGCCAGACAGATATACTGAAACTGGGTAACAGCTTTGCAAAAATTTACACTGACGGAAGTAAAATTGAAGGCAAGGTCGGGGCGGCAGTGACTTGCTGGCTGGACGAGAAAGAGGTCCGCCATCGTCTCTTGCCCCTTGCCGACTACTGCTCAGTATTTCAAGCTGAGCTGATTGCACTGCAGGGGGCAGTCCAGATTATGATGGCGGACTCAAGATTCCAAAAGGGATACATCTTCAGCGACTCCAGGTCGGCCCTTGAGGCTTTGCAGAGCTACACCTGCAGTAATCCTATAGTGGCCGAAGTAAAGAAAAATATCGCCGAAATAACAAGCAGCGGGGGCACAGCAGAGCTCTACTGGGTTAAGGCTCATGTAGGGATAGCGGGCAACGAGCGAGCTGACGAGTTAGCGAAGAGAGCAGCTTTAAAGACGAAGACAGCAAAAGTCTACGATCGTTTCCCTGTCTCCTTTGCCAAGCGCCAAATCAGGGAATCGACACTTTTAGAATGGCAAAAACGTTATTCTTCCTCAGCGACCGGCGCCGTGACAAGAATGTTTTTTCCCAATGTTAAGGAGGCGTACCGCATCGTTGGGAAAGTGAAGTTGGACAATTACAAGACACAATTGCTCACTGGACATGGGGGATTCAGGCATTACCTTCACAGGTTCGGTCTGATACAGGATCCGGGATGCCCTTGCGATGATGCCTCAAACGAGACTATCGAACATCTTATCACCGAATGCCCTCGCTTTGGGATCCGAAGGTATCATTGTGAGTGCATCTTGGGTCTCCCGGTTGTTAGGGACAATCTCGGCATTTTCATGGCTAATGATGCCTACCGCGAAGTTTTTATGGACTTCGCGCTGGGTGTGGTAAGATCGGCCGGGAGATGCAATGGTTCCCGAGTATAACATTGGAACACCTGTTCGGGGTTCTTCCCACACTTTAGAAACAGTTCTCCACAAATTACGTTACTGGCCTCGCTCATTGATGTATTGCGTGTGCACTGACCGGCACTGCTTCTGCTCACAAAACAGTATGACGCAGTGACTGAGTTAGTCACCTCGTTTTTGCGCAGGGTAGCTTGCAGGTGTACACCGACCGGCACTGTCTCTGTTCACACCACAGCACGACACAGTGACTGAGTCGGACACCTCGCTTATTATTAACGTAGCTGTGGGGCGTGCACGGATCGGCGCTGTCTCTGTTCACACCACGGCATGACACAGTGACCGAGTCTGTCGCCTTGCATGGTAATGTAGTATTGGAAGGGGAACACCGACCGGCTCCGTCTCTGTTCACTCCACAGCAAGACACGGGGACCGGGTCGGTTACCTTGCATATTGGTGACGTGGTCTGAGGGCGTACACTAACCGGCACTGTCTCTGCTCACACTACAGCACGACACAGTGACCGAGTCTGTCGCTCCGCACGATAGTTGTATTAGAAGGGGTACACTGACCGGCACTGTCTCTGTTCACAACACAGCACGACACAGTGTCTGCGTCGGTTACCTTGCGAATTAGTAACGTAGAAAGTGGGCGTACACAGACCAGCACTGTCTCCGCTCACACCACAGCGTGACACGGTGACTGAGTCTGTCGCCTCATAAATCCAGCAATAACTAGACAATAAGACGCGCAACTTTATGGTTTTTATAAATACAGTAAAAAGCATCACGGTTTCAAGGTTATCGCATAATAAATAGCGATAGTACAGTAGGGACCGCTGGTGGTTTTAGTGGGTAGGCTGGGAAACCGGGAGTCCCACATACCTTTCCGAGAGCTGTGAACGCATCCTCAATGCATTGGCAACTCTCGCAAAGGATGCGTAAAATGCATTTCCACCAGCGGAATATAAAAAAAAAAAAAAAAAAAAAAAAAAAAAAAAAAAAACCTAACCTAACCTAACCTAACCTAACCTAACCTAACCTAACCTAACCTAACCTAACCTAACCTAACCTAACCTAACCTAACCTAACCTAACCTAACCTAACCTAACCTAACCTAACCTAACCTAACCTAACCTAACCTAACCTAACCTAACCTAACCTAACCTAACCTAACCTAACCTAACCTAACCTAACCTAACCTAACCTAACCTAACCTAACCTAACCTAACCTAACCTAACCTAACCTAACCTAACCTAACCTAACCTAACCTAACCTAACCTAACCTAACCTAACCTAACCTAACCTAACCTAACCTAACCTAACCTAACCTAACCTAACCTAACCTAACCTAACCTAACCTAACCTAACCTAACCTAACCTAACCTAACCTAACCTAACCTAACCTAACCTAACCTAACCTAACCTAACCTAACCTAACCTAACCTAACCTAACCTAACCTAACCTAACCTAACCTTTTTTTTTTTTTTTTTTTTTAACGTGGGGAAATCCTCATGGATACCTTTGCATCTGGGGGAATGCAAAGGTTATGTCGGACTCTTACCGACTAAAACCCCACGGTGTTCCATCTCGTCACTGGTTTAGTTGGGCACAGGGTCGCTCGCGCATTCTACTGTAACCCAGCCGTGGTGCCCGCCAAAGCAGGCCCTGCGTTAGGACTTTAAGTCCGTTATTTTCAGCGGAAAGGTGGCACGCCAGGAACACTGGGCGTGCCTTACATCTAGAGGACCTATACTCTTGCGAGCGGCAGACTCCCCACGTCTGCCACCCGGAGGTCCTGCTTAAGGGGGCAGGCGACGGTCGTGGACAGCTCGCCTGCGCCCAATTCTCTTTCGGCGGATGGGATGAGAGTCCACGTCTTCCTCTCTCATCCGCTCCGCTGCCTCCTTTTCCCTCATTACTTCCTCGCTGAAGGAAACAATCGCATTCCAAGCCGTCTCACTGCCCACCATGGCTTTAACCACTGTAGGCAATGAGAGGTCCTGCTCCAGAATTGCTTCCAGAGACCGGCGTGGCTCAGTCCACGCCGGACATTCCACCAGTGTATGTATTGCCGTGTCTGTGGAATGCCCACATTGATGACACTCCTCTCTGGGCTCTCTTCGTGCCACCTTGCACAGGTATTTTCCGAAGCACCCGTGCCCCGAAAGAACCTGTACAAGATGGAACGTAAGCGCTCCGTGCCTCCTTTTCGTCCATTCCTTGAGCACAGGCCGGACTGCCTCAATGGTCATGTGACCGGCAGTGGGTGTTTCGAGTCTCCGCTGCCAGTGGGAGAGGAGCTCATCCTGCGCATCTCGTCGCCACCCTTCTATTTCCATCTGAGAGGGGTGTTCCCCCCGTATTCGGGCGTCCACCTTCTTCTGGTACACGCAAGCAAGAGCCATAGCGTCTAGGTCCCATGGTGGGGTTCCAGCCAAGACACAGGCTGCCTCGTGGGATATTGTACGGTATCCTCTTATTACTCTGACCGCCATGACACGCTGCGGTCTCCGCAGCAGAGGCCTTGTTCGGGTAGTCAGAGCGTCTACCCAGATAGGAGCCCCGTATAGGGCCATCGACCGTACAACACCTGTGTATAGACGACGGCAGCCAGCATTTGGTCCATTCACATTTGGGAGGAGCCGACTAAGCGCCCCGGCTGCTCTAATGAGCTTGGGAGCAAGTCGCCGGAAGTGCTCCTCGAACCTCCATCGACTGTCAAGAACAAGTCCGAGATATTTCATCGTCGACTCGACAGCGATGGAAAATCCACCCACTACCAGGGCTGCACCAGCTGGAGGAGCCATTCTTGGCCCGTGGAAGCACAAAGCTTCTGATTTATTTAGGGCTACCTTCAACCCCAACCGTTGAATTCGTGCCACGACTTGGGCAACGCCCGCCGTAGCAAGTTCACGCGCCTCATTGAAGCTACCAGCACTCGCAGTCACAAGGGTGTCGTCTGCGTAGCACGTTACGTCAACACCCTGATAATTACCGCCCCGCAGAACCCAGTCGTACCCGATGTTCCACAACAGTGGTCCTAGGACTGACCCCTGTGGAACACCGCGCGACACTTCTCGCCGTACCCATTCATCGCGTACAGGGTATACGACAGCTCTGTCCGACAGGTAGGCTTCTATTATGCGCCGCAAATATGCAGGAAGTGCATGGTACCGCAATGCCTCTCTGATGGTGCCCCAGGGCAAGGTGTTGAAAGCGTTAGCGATGTCAAGAGACACCGCCAGAACAACCTTGCCACGAGACGTTGCGTCCTCCGACAAGGCTCTCACCCGAGCAATGGCGTCGACTGTGGACCTACCCCGGCGGAAACCAAACTGGTGCTCACTAAGGCCCGGGCCTGTCTCCTCTAGATGGCGGACGATTCGAGCTGAGATTACTCTTTCGAGGAGCTTTCCCAAATCGTTCAGCAGAACTATTGGTCGGTATGCTGATGGCGAGTCAGCAGGACGTCCTTCCTTTCGCAGCAGGACCAGTTTTCCCGTTTTCCACAGACGCGGAAACTGACCCCGCTCCAAACAAGCACTAAATAATGCCCGAACTTGTGGCTCCAGCGGGCCAAGAGCCAACACCCACGCACGGCCGGGAATGCCATCTGGTCCCGGAGCAACATTCTTAGACTGGAGTCGCAGTAGTGCTGCCCTCAGCTCACCCTCAGAAACTTCAGGAGCACTCAACCAGGGTAAGTCTCCCTCCCTGGATGTGGTCATACGCGGTGGTTCCTGTTCAGGTATGTTAGGAAACAGGGCATCCACCACTGAGTTCAGCAGTTGGGGCTGTAGGCTTTCGGTCAAAGGGGGAACCCTGGGCCGAAGCTTTTTCATGACCATCTTGTAGGGCTTACCCCACGGATCATTATTGAGGCTCTCAAGCATGATCTCTTCTGCTAGGTCTTTTGCCGATTTAATGGCCAGCTTAAGTGCTACCTTGGCACTCTTGTAAGTATTGTACAAGCGCTCCTCCTCAACTTCATCGCGTGGGCGACGTCTTCGGCATCGTGTGTATGGGCGCCTCGCTTCAATACATGTTCTGCGGAGCTTTGCTATTTCAGCAGACCACCAGTATACCGCACCGCTTGGCGCATGAGGGCCGATACGCGACATGGCCACGTCGCAAATTTGCGTCATGGTTTCGTCTAGCCTCACGACTTCCTCATGCACCTCTACCGGAGTTCTCGTCCCGGTAACCCACGCCTGCACAATTGCTGCCTCAATAAGCAACTCCCGGTTAAGACTTTTTAATGACCACCGAGGACGGTCATCTCTTCGTAATCGATCTGGGGCACTTTCGACCATTTCGTTTGAAGGCATTATGTCAAACTGAATGTACCGATGGTCTGACAGCGTCTCCTCATCTTCCAACACTGTCCAATTCTGGACGCGGCGTGCCAGGGCAGCATCAGCGAATGTAACATCCACAATAGAGCTTCCCTGATGACGCACGCATGTGGGGGTTGATCCTCGGTTCAAAACTGCGAGTCCCGTAAGCACGGCCCACTCCTCCAATACTGCTCCGCGCGCGTCAGTCGTCGGCGATCCCCACGCCGTAGACTTGGCGTTGAAATCGCCAGCCACGAGCACCCGGTTGGGGTGACTTCGGCCGATCTGAACTCTCAATTGGTCCAGGTAATCCTCGAACTCCGTTAGACTGCGGTTTGGTGAGAAATATACGCCGATTACCATCATACGCCCCATAAGAGCCGCTACGTATCCCCTACCCTTCACGACTTGTTCGAACGCAGGGGAACTTGCCGCAGTTTGGGTGACCAAGGCTACAAGACCGTCTTGATCTCCTATCCAGTTATCCCTAGTGGGAACGGAGTAGGGTTCAGCAATCACAGCTATGTGGATCAACCGTTCTGCCATGCTCTGGAGCAGAAGGTCCTGGGCTCTGGCACAATGGTTGATATTCGCCTGTATAAAATGTATAGCCATCTTAATCGATTACCATGTTCGCCCCTTCTTGGTGTCGCGTCTCACCGGAATTAGTGGACGGGCACTCAGGCTGCGAGGAGGCCTTGGTGCCGTCGCCAGACTTACTACCTTTCTTTTTGGGTGGGGGGTGACAGTTACCACCTCCCAGTCTATGCTTGGCAGGTTTTCCTGCCGCTGCACACAACGAACAATTAGGTTCAGCCGAGCAATCAGCCGCCTTGTGACCCACAGTGCCGCAACGGTAGCACTCGTTACTGCGATCTATCTCCGCCGTGCACGTTGAGCTAACATGTCCAATCTGTAAGCACCTAAAGCAACGCAAAGGTCTTTGCTTTAGGAGCCGAACACGAGCGGTAATCCAACCAATTGTAATGCGATCTTCGCTCACAACTTTTTTAGCGGCAGCAATTGGGCAGCTAACCCAAACTGTTCCTGACCCTTTGGGGGCACGTTGGACTGTCCCCACTTTAACCAGCTCAACCGGGCACCCACCTTTCAGTGCTACCGCAGCAGCAATCTCTTTCCCATCTAACGAGTCATCTAGCCCGAAAATTCTCAGGTGCCTAGACACTTTGGCAATCTCCTCTGGTATCAATTCTCTTAGTTTTTGGGCCAGGGAGTCAGCCATTTTTGCACCCGATTCTCCGGGAACCTCCAGGACACGGGCACCAGTGGCAGCCTGCCGGAATCTCACACTGGGGATACCTATGCCAGAGAGATCAATTCTGGACCTCGCCTGAGACAGTACTTCTTTATAGGTCATGCCTCTTTCTTCTGCCCCGGGTTGCAGCGTGACAATAACCGCTGCTGTTCGAGGAAGACGCAGCTTCCTAGGCTTGCTAGCCTTCGTTTTCGCCTTAGGTGTAACCTTTCCTTTCACCTTTTTTCCGGACTTTCCGACCTTCGTCCATCCTCCCTCAGTATTTCCAGCAGCCGGAGAAGCGGTTGGAGTCGGAGTTGGAGCCGAAGTTGGAGCACTTGCCCCGCTCCGGTTCGGTGGCACCGGTGCCGTACGCTTCTTGCTCTTCTTGCTTTTCTCGCTTTTATCGCTAGGTTCTGTCGTCGCTGTCGGCACTTTCGCTTGCGATACCTGATCTTGGGCAGCAGTTTTATCTCTGCTACGCTTGTCTGAAGCGAGTGGAGGCCGAAGCCTCTCCTCTGGTGGCAGCCTTTGCTCTAAAGCTGCCATCCGCGCGTCTATCATTTTTCCCACCTGGATCATGATAGATCGCGCCAGTTCATCAGCTGTTCCGTCCTTGCTACAAGTCTCCGGCGGCGCTGTCGCCCTAGGAGCAGAGGCAGGTGGCTGAGGCGCAGGATGGCCGTCTCCACCAAACCGCGCCACCTCCCTTCGCAGTTCCGCCATCTCCTTACGGAGCTCTGCTACTTCCCGCCTAAGGCACGCATTCTCGGCCTGCAGCTTGGCGGCCTCACCTTCGGAGAATTTGCTGTTAAGGGCCTCTACTGCCTCTTTGATGGAACTACCAGCGTCTTTGAGGGCACGCGTGAAGGTGCCCTTCAAGTTCTTGGATTTGGACGCGACCCGGAGGATCACGTCCACATCGTTGCACACCCGCTGTGTTAGAACGGCGCTATCAATGGTAGTGTGCATTCCCAGGGATGCCCTCGCCAAACTGGCACAGCGGGCCGTTTCCTGAATTTCTTCTTCACTGTCGACAGACCTGGGTTTTAGAAAATCAGCCTTGCGGCTGTTTCCTTGAGACTCAGTTGGAGCCTCGTCCGCCTCACTGGTTGAGGTCGCCGATTTATTGGGGCGTTTCCTCTTAACCGTTGATTGACCTTTACTCGGTCGCCCTCTGTCTTTAGAAGAGCGCAGCGGTCTACTATTGGACTCCGACTCTGACGTTCCAGTCAAGTCCATAGAGTCAACTACGCTTACCCTCTCCATCACCATATCCTCTTCATCTTCCTTTCCACGTCTTGCCACACTCACATTTCCCCCCTGCACATTTCCTTCTTCTTCCCTACTACTTTCATCCCCACCTACCCCCATATAGCGTCGGTTGGCCCTCCCGTATACGTCTGGGCCGATGCACCGGCTGTCCGGTGCACCAAGGGATTCCCCACCGGCAATGCCAGCGGGACCCTCCCGGGTAGTTTTTTTCAACGGCGCTTTTTCCATATTTTTGTTTTTGAGGGGCGCCCTAGCGACTGCACACCTAACAGCCACGCATCCCATCGGCGGGCGCCAGACCTTGGGATTAGGGAGCGTTCCCGCTCACTTCGGTTATTTTTTCAAGAGGTTTTCTTCCTCTCAGTGCCACAAAGCCGAGGCAACAATTGGGCGTTCCCGCCGTCTTCGGTTATTTTTTACTGAGGTTTTCTTCCTCACACCGGCGTTTCCGCCCCATCCCCCGAGGCATCACACCCCAGTTCCATCAGCTATGCCCTCTACTAATTAGAGGGACACGTTGAGAAACCCCCTCCTGCCAGGTCAATTAGCCATGGCTAACAATATCCCATATAGGGAAATTATTAACCAAGTTACCGGAGTGCACCGACCCAAATGTTGCTCTTCCCCCCGGACGTATCCGAAAGGAATCGCAGCACTCAGGCACACGTGGAGGTTACCTGGCTGGCACTCCAACCTAACCTAACCTAACCTAACCTAACCTAACCTAACCTAACCTAACCTAACCTAACCTAACCTAACCTAACCTAACCTAACCTAACCTAACCTAACCTAACCTAACCTAACCTAACCTAACCTAACCTAACCTAACCTAACCTAACCTAACCTAACCTAACCTAACCTAACCTAACCTAACCTAACCTAACCTAACCTAACCTAACCTAACCTAACCTAACCTAACCTAACCTAACCTAACCTAACCTAACCTAACCTAACCTAACCTAACCTAACCTAACCTAACCTAACCTAACCTAACCTAACCTAACCTAACCTAACCTAACCTAACCTAACCTAACCTAACCTAACCTAACCTAACCTAACCTAACCTAACCTAACCTAACCTAACCTAACCTAACCTAACCTAACCTAACCTAACCTAACCTAACCTAACCTAACCTAACCTAACCTAACCTAACCTAACCTAACCTAACCTAACCTAACCTAACCTAACCTAACCTAACCTAACCTAACCTAACCTAACCTAACCTAACCTAACCTAACCTAACCTAACCTAACCTAACCTAACCTAACCTAACCTAACCTAACCTAACCTAACCTAACCCAGTTGCGCGTCGTCCGCCGTCGAAATAACAGTGTTTCCGCGTCGCTCCGCAGTTAAAAAATACGAAAAGTGGTAAAAAGTGCACCGATTTTGCAGTGAATAGTGTCAAAAGTTGTGTTTTAGTGCCTGCGACAAAGTGGTAGCTTTGCTTTTACCGAAAACGCACGGCGCTACGGGATTTTCCGGGTTTTCATCCGGAAAAACCGAAATAAGGTTAGTTTTTGACCTTTCACTGCGAACGCTGCGAAAACTAGATCGGCTAGGTGTCACTTTTTTGCCGCCATACTTAGGACCTCAGGTAGCTTCAACTTTTAGTCGTTGTTCCGTATTTTTATCTTGGAAATTGACTAAGTTATTAAGCAAAAACCGAAAACCACGTGGCGGGGAAAATCTTTCCCCGCTGTGATTTTTTATTTTTTGCGACTTGCCCTGAGAGACCTCTTGGAGCCCTTCAATTTGGTATATTGTTCTTTAAAATCGGACGCCAACTTCCGGAGTTATTCAAGTTTGAAAAAGTTGCGGTTTTTCCGGGAGCCATAAAACCGAAGAGCGATCGGTGACCCTAAAATTTTTTATTTGCATTTTGTAGAGGGCACGAAACTCTAACTCCTCCCGAAAAATCGGATTTTTCTGACTTGTACTTTCCAAGCGCCGACGTTTTTCCGGAAACCACGTGGCCACGTGGTACTTGATCCCGTAGGTTGTCGGAAACGACTCTGCCCAGAGAAGGTGGCCCTGAATATTTGGAGACGAACACCGCTTTTGGCAGAGTGCTATCTTTTCAGAAAGCGGAGATACAGCCGTTTTTCCGGTTTTCCGGTTATTAATTCCGGAATACAGCTTTTAAAATTATACAGATCAATTTAGTGAACAGCCCGTGCAGAGACCTACGCGCCGACACCTCGCGCGTCCAAATCGGCCGTCCCGTTCCGGAGATACGGAGATCCACGACCCAAGCGGCCATATTGGCCGCCATTTTGGAAAAAATCGAAACTCTGTATCTCCGCAACGGAGAGTCGCGGAACGCTGCGGTTTTCGGCGTGCATAGTGGAATCATATTGAGAATCTTGTTCTTTAGGTTAATTATCACAATAGGTGGCGCCACTGGAGACCCATTTTTAGCGCCAGAATCTGGAAGCCAAGCCTTGACAACACCTATCATTCAAAACCGCGAGATCGGGAGAGGCGTCTGAGCTGAGCTATCGTTGTTTGAAAAATTGGCGGCCATATTGTCCGCCATCTTGGAAAAGTTTGGGACTCGATATCTCGGCAACTACAAGTCTCAGAACGCTGCGGTTTTCGGCAGGGGCAATGGAATAGCGCACAGTATCCGAATCTACAGGTGAACCGGCACTATAGGGGGCGCCACAAGACACCAATTTTTGTCGCCGGAACTTGGAAGCTAGTTCCGGGTACGATCTGCCATCCAAAACCGCGAGACCGGGAGAGGCGTTTGAGCGGAGATATCGCGGTCGGAAAATTGGGCGGCCATTTTGTCCGCCATATTGGAAAACTTTGATACCCGATATCTCAGCAACCATAAACCCTAGAACGCTGCGGTTTTCGGTATAGACAGTGGCATAGAACCTGCTATCTGGATCCGTGGTTGGAAGGTCACTATAGGGGGCGCCACCCGATAATTGATTTATAGAATAAGTTAAAAGAGGCGCCGTTTTAGTTTCAGTCAAAACTGCGCAGGATACACAACACTAGTTAGCTCTACAATCGAGACTCTACAATTGTAGAGACAGTAAGTAAGTTACAGGAGATCGAAAACCAAAAATATGTCTTCCTCTTCTAATACTACGGTAAGCGGAAGGTCGAAGGCCAAGCCATGCTCTCCGGCCAAACAAATGAAGAAGCTCACCAGCGCTGTTCGCAGGGCCAATCGCGATACCGCCAAAACATCAGGTCCCTCCGAAGCGCCATCCTCTACCCAGAGGGGAGTTTTGGAAGGCGCGGGGAGTCGGAGCACCACGACGACTACTTCCACGCAGCCCCCAGCTGCTAAGGGGCAACCCGAACAGGGAACGAGCACGTATTCATCGCCGGGCAGCTCGGACTTTGTTAGCGCACCAAGCTCACCCCTTCAGGATGCAGCAGAGGAAACTGCCAGAGTGCGTAGGGGCAGCGAAGGAGATAGGTCGCCCTTGGCGTCGACTCCTGACCCCAGGCTTATGGAACTAGCGCAAGCCAAGCCGCGGTCGGAGTCCTCATTGCTGCGAATTAAAGCGCAGCTGAGGGCAGCGACAGCGGCCAACCTTGACAGCAGTGTCCGGGGAGTCGAGGAGCCAAAAGACGAGGAAGAGGGCAGCGTGTCCTGCATCTCGGATATTTCGGCAGTCGGTGGCGGGGCTCTCCATGAGATGCCACGCCTCGCAAACGCGCTGCTGCAGCGCACCAAGTCTCGGCTTGAGGAAAGTCGTAACCTCAATCGAGACATCAGGGAAGACGTCTGCAGCGGCATCCATGGACTATACGAGATGGTGTTGAGGCTGGCCGACTCACGTAACCGGCACATTGCGGAAAAAGAGAAGCAAAGGGCCGGTTACGAGCGTCGGCTGGCTCAACTGGAGGCCAAGCATGCCACAGCATGGCAGGAGCTCAATAACAAGCAAATTTCAGTGGCGAGCGACATTGCTGCCCAAGTTGCCAAGACTTTTAAAGAAGCAGAAGCGGCTAGGTACCTTGTGTACGAAATGGAGGCCCACCTCAAAAACAACTCCGAAAAGTTGGCGAAACTATCCGCGGTTGTTGAATCGGCGCCTCCTCCTACCACCTCAGTTCAAACCCTGCAAGAGGATATAGCCATGTTGAGGCTAGAACTTGGCACACTCAACATGACTACACTGGACAGCTCGCAGCGGTTTCCCGAAGACCTCAGGACCCAAATAGAGGAACGGGAGAAACTTAAGAAGGAGATGGCGGAAGCCACAAGGGAACTCAAGGAAGCCCTTAAGAATACGCAGGTGCGCGGCGATAATCCAGATCCCACTGAGGGAAGCGACGGCTGGACGACCTACCGACCTCGTAAGAGTAAGAGAAAGGAGGAGTCCACTGGCGCTCCAGTCAAAACTTACGCCCAGACAGCAGCCGATTCCGGACGTGGAGTTATGGGAAGTCCACACTTCCCTTTGATGGTAGAGTCGACTGACCCCAGAGACACGGGGGAGGACGTCGTCAATGCGGTAAAGAGAGGTGTGGACGTAATCGAGCTCGGGGTCGGCATCAACGCTGTCAGAAAGCGTAGAAATCAGAAGGTGATTATCGCTTGCGATACAGAAGCCGACAGGGTAAAGCTAGAAAAGGCGATAAAGACTTCTAGCAACAAGCTGACAGTCACCCAGGTCAAGTCAAGGAATCCTTTGCTTCGCTTGACCGGAGTGATTAAGGACACAACTGACAAACAAATAGAGAACGCGGTCTTTAGCCAAAACTCAAGCCTCACATCAGGCATCCGCCCAGAGGACCGCCGCGTGATAGTAGTGAGGAGGACAAGGGGAAGGAATAACGAGGTGGCCAACGTGATCGTTGAAGTCTCTCCTAGCCTACATCGCGTGCTTAGGGATTGCAGACTTCGCATAGGC